>SJYC01082657.1:0-27921 GCA_006408675.1 Madoqua kirkii
CACGCGCTGGACCAGTCCACACAGAGCTCCTATGTAAATTTGGTGGTTTATGATGGGTACTATGGAGAGATACCAGTCACTGGGGTTTGGTGACAGTGTGTGTGGAAAGGTGATTAGATTTGCTATTTAATACATTATCATCAGAGAAGATGCTGGCTGAATCATTTTAGGAGACACCTGCAGGATTTGAGGACCCTGGCATTCAGGGTTCCAGGGAGAGAGAAAACTGCAAATGTCCCACAGAAGGAGCCTTCAGGACCCCGGCCCAGGGCAGGGAGGAAGCAGGTGCCCTGGGCATTGGTGGCTGGTGCACTCTGTCCCCCCTTCCCCCAGCCCTGGGCATTGGTGCCCTCCTGTTGAAGGCCCTAAGGTCGAAGGGCAGAGATAGCTGCTGTTAAGTCGCCTCAGTCATGTCCGACTCTGTGAGACCCCATAGACTGCAGCCCACCAGGCTTCCTCGTCCCTGGGATTCTCCAGGCAGGAACACTGGAGTGGGTTGCCATTTCCTTCTCCAGTGCATGAAAGTGAAAGTGAAGTCTCTCAGTCGTGTCCGATTCTTTGCAACCCCATGGACTGCAGCCTACAGGCTCCTCCATCCATGGGATTTTCCAGGCAAGAGTGCTGGAGTGGGGTGCCATCGCCTTCTCCGAGAGACAGCTAAGGTGGTCATTTATTCATCCATCAACTACCATGCACTTTTTTTTGCATTAACTTTTCCCCATACAACTTTTCTAAATTTAACTTTTATTTTATATTAGATTATGAAGTATAGAGTATATCACAGACTTTTTAAATTTATTTTTTAATTGAAGGGTAATTGTTTTACAGAATTGTATTGGTTTCTGCCGAACACCAACATCTATCAGCCATGATTATTAGAGTATACCAGAGAATTTTCAGTGTTGACCTTTGGAGATACATCCTCAGTTGCTAAGTCATGTCCAATGCTTTGTGACCCCATGGACTGTAGACTAGCAGGTTTGTCTGCCCATGGACTTTTCCAGGCAAGAATACTGGAGTGGGTGCAGTTTCCTACTTCAGAGGATCTTCCTGATCGAACCCGCATCTCTTAGACCTTGGGTCTTTGGAGGTATCAGGCTGGTACCAGTTTCTACCAGTGAATAAAGCAGTCCCTTTCTTTTTGGGAAATCTGTTTACAGGAGAGCAGACATCACACACAAAAAAAGCCTACTACTGATTACTATACCCAGGAAAGGATAACCCCACATGTGGTGGGCCTTGGGAAAAATCCTTCTCCTGCCCAGATCCCACCAGGATCCCTGGTCTCCCTCACGTGATTCTCATGGCCGCATCCACCCTCATGCTCACAGAACTAATTCTCAAGGGCTCTTATTAAGCAGAGACAAGCGAGCAGAGGGCTTTAGAGTGGGCTGCCCTGTCCGGGGGTATGCTTACATGGATGGTCCTAGACTCAGGGCACAGGGACGGGGGTGGGGAGGGACTGAGGGACCAGAGTCCCCACTAGGGATGCTGCTCACTGTCTGTCCCCGTGTCCCCCACAGGCCCCTGCTGGGCAGTCCCCATTTCCTGCTGCTGGTCTTCCTGAAGGTGCCCCTGCTCCTGGGCATGCTTGGTGCTGTCCTTTGGGTCCACAGGCCTCTGAGGAGCTCTGTGGACCGGCAGAGTCAGTCCATTTACGAGAACCAGTAGCCCCCGTGTTCATCGTGTCCTCTTCGATGATGCAGTCTGACCACAAGATGGAAACGACCTTCTGTCCAGCTGTCCTGTATCACACTCCACCTCTCTCTCAGAACTTCTTTGTAACTTTTTTCCTAGAACATGGTTCTCATAAATCCAAAGTGTAACCTACTCGATAGGTTCTTCTGAACTGTAACTACAGATCAATGTTGAGTATGTACCTTCTGGTTCACTCACAGAGCATCGCTCACGCACTGATCTCTCGGGCCCTCTCCCTGCAGTCTTCATCCCCAGGAGTGTGCAAGCCTTCCTTTGGATCTGTTTAGGTGGATCCGGGCAGTTGTGCTACCACAATCACTTACCTTCCACAGGGCTCAGATCCACCGTTGGGAATCCTCCAGTTGCTGAATCTAATTAATTATGCATTCTGAAGCTCAGGAAATAACAATGCAGAAAATTCAAGAGTCCTTTGGGCCCATTGAGACTGAATTCTGAGTCAAAACTCCATTGTTTACAGAGCTTCCCAAGCCTCCGTCTAATGGACCAAAGGGCCATGTTGAGCTTCTCCAGTTGGTGTCAGTTCAGAACAGAATCCAGAGTTGCCTGAAAAACTGTTTTTTCCCTCCTTATGCTCGGTCAGACTGGTTAGTGTGTTCAGGTCCCTTGTGGATGGCTGCTAGAACAATAAGGGTACACAGTTTATGCAACATATCAGAGTCCTTCCTTCCTCCTGTTCAAGAGTAACTGAAACCTTTTTCCACTCCATCATCCAGGCCTGTGGTTTTAGACCTGGTTCAAGTTTGGAAATAGATTGAGGGGGCCATGACTGTTTCCTCTGTTCAATAGCCTAGTCTCTCCTACTTATAGAAACAAAGAAAGGCTTGAGTAGGCTGCCCACCGATTTCAGTTCAAGGTATATCATGATGAACTTTTGAGCACCAAACATGACGAGTTATCGTCATGACTTGTCCATTTGAAGCAGCTGAGCCCAGGGGAATTTCACCAGCTTTTCATTCAGGAAACGTATAGAGACGAACAAAGTAGCAAGCACTAATTCAGGCAATGGTTCCAACCATGAACAAACAGAATAAAGAGCTCAGCTTTAAAAGTTTCTTTGCTTGAACATTAAATGTTTTTCCTGTTCTGGGTCTTTGCTGCTGTGCGGGGCTCTCTAGTCGTGGCGCGCAGGCTTCTCTTGGAGGTGGCGTGCTTTTTTGTGGAGCATGGGTTCCAGGGCACAGGAGCCTCAGTAGTTGGGGTTTCCTCGCTCCAGAACACAGGCCGGTCAGTTGCGGCAAAAGGCTTAGTTGCTCCAGGGCATGTGGGGTCTTCCTGGATCAGGCATGGAACCCGTGTCTCCTGCATCAGCAGGCAGATTCTTTACCACTGAGCCGCCAGGGAAGCCCAAGAGCTCAGCTTTATGGCACTCACATACCAGCTGGCTGACACAGATAACTAACAAACACAAGAATACAGGTATGCAGACTCTCAGAAATGTCGAAGTCCAAGTGGAAGAGTATCTTGGAATAACATCAAATCAGGTAAGGTGTTACTGATGCAGTTGTGAGGGGTGACGTCTGTCAGGCTCAGTGAATAAGGGTGTATTTAACTAAGATCAGAAGAAAGAAATGGAGTGAGCCCTGTGGGCATCTGGAGGAAGAGCCTTTGGGCAAAGGGAAGGCCAGATGAAAATGTCCTGCCGAGGGAGCACTTTCGATGGGGATTCACAGAAGACTAGGGAGCAGATGCCTGCAGGGTCCGGTGGTGCCGCCTTCTCCAAGAATCATGGTCCCTCCTGTTTCCCAGTCTGAGCAGGAAAAGACAGACCAGGATTGGAGAACTTGGTCTTCTGGAAGCAGGGGAGACCTGAGAGAGGCGTTCGTCATTGACCCACTCAACAGCCCAGTAGCTGAACCGTGACACACGCATATTGTGGAAAGACACCAGGCCATGAGGCAAGATGAGGACCCTGCAATCTTGGGGTCACAGCCCAGCAGGAGACACACCGAGAACCCCAAATCCCAGGTTTGATGAACGCCTAGGGGGTGTCATAGGCGCCAAGAGACCGTAGATGGGGAGCCAACGTAGGCTGGGAGAGTGGATGAGGGTGCCCAGTCATGGGTGTTGGTGGGTCAGGCAGAGGAGCAGGGATTTGGGGTCTAGACCAGGCCGGAAGTGAGCAGGGCAGTAGCCCGGGGTGGACCTGCTGCAGGATGTTGAGGCCAAGCGCTGGGCCTCTGGGTGCTGCCAAGGGCTGTGTGGAGGGAGCCAGTCAGAGCACGGGCCTTCGTCCTGGGATGAGCAGGCATCCAGCCCTGCACTGGGACTGGGGTCTACTGTCTGTGACCAGAACTGAGGAGAGTCAGGATCTGCAGGGCAGCAGGGGGACACCCTGGGGTGTGCAGACCAGCTTGAGATGCTGGAATAACCTACCCGAGGGCAGGAAAGCAGGCCCCCCATGCCCCCACCCCAGTGCCCGGGAAAATAGAGCTTAAAGGCCCAGCACGGCACACGAACAAGCCACCTTCAGTGACGGCAGGCTGTCCCCTCCCTCATCTCTGCCCCGTGAAGAGGCCCCTGCTCATCACGGGGATCCAGGAGAGGCCCCAGCAGCCAGGGCCCTCGGCCCCTGGTGTACCATCACCCCTCTGCGCCACTGGTGGGGGAGGGGGCTCCTCTCGGCCCCAGGCCCCCAGCTCCTCATCCCTCCACCCAGCGTCTTCTGCTCTGACCTCCTGTCGGCTCCCAGTCTCTCTCTGGTTCTCAAAGGGGAGAAGGCTCTGTCCAGAGGCGGAGCATGGAAAGGCTGGGAACCACTATTCTGAGTCTAGTGTAGGCAGTGAGGAGCCCAAGACGGGGGGAAGCCACAGCCGAGGGGTGTGTACCCTGGGGGGATCCAGAGCCAAGGTGGAACGTAGGAAGTTGTCTGGGGTCACGGGGCAGACTTGTGGGGCAGGAAGTGGACTTGGGGCTCCCGCAGGGTGCCTGCGGTCCCAGGTCATGGGGACACAGACCCTGCCTCATCCCCACCAAGGCCAGAGAGGATGGATGAGCGTGGCATCCTCATCGGAGTATCCATCTGACAGCAGGGAGATGATGTATCACAGAAGCCGAGGAGGCCCCACAGAAGAGGAACACAGCTTGGTGCTCCTGCCGGAGTGTGTGTGAAACCGAGAGGGGACCTGCTGTGCAGGGTGGGGAGGGGGCAGCATCCTAGATCGGGGGACCCTGGACGCGTCCAGTCGCTGAATTGAGCAGAGCTGAGGGCAGCGGGTCCGAGCACCTGGACCAGCCATGTGCCCTTCCCTCTAAGCTTCCTGCCCCCTGCCCCCTGGACCACCTGAGCTGACCCAGGAGCTGGTCCCAGACGGGACCAGGAAGCAGAGAGGCCCAGAGGAGCAGAAGTGGGTACTGGGAGGGACTCCTCTGAGGAGGCTCCACGCTGTCCCTGCCTGGGGCCTGGTGCTGCAGGTGGCATCCCTGCTGGGAAATGACCCCCGAGGGGCAGGCGGCTGCCCTCAGCTCTGCTGCTGCTCCAGCTTCCAAATAAGCGAGTCTGACCTGACCCGGGATGGGACCAGGAAGCAGAGAGACCCAGAGGAGCAGAAGTGGTTACTGGGAGGGACTCCTCTGAGATTTGATTTTGTCCCTGCCCGGGACCTGGCACTGCTGCAGGTGGCATCCCTGCTGGGAAATGGCCCCGAGGGGCAGGGCCAGGTGGCTGCCCTCAGCTCTGCTGCTGGTCCAGCTTTCAGGTGAGTGGCTCCGCCCTTCCTGCAGGAGGGGATGGGCAGGGCTGGAACTGGGTGAGCAGGGGGCCAGCAGCGGGGGATGGGGAGAAGGTTCCAGGAGGGGCTGCCGCCTGTCTCAGCAGCGAGCAGGAGGGTTCAGGGTTCGAAGTAGGTGAGCTGGTCCATTGTGCTGGTGGAAGGGAGCATCTTTTATGGACACACAATGGTCACTGTCAGAGATGACCTCTTGGGGCACCACAGACACACACACACACACTCACACAAACACACACTCACACACACCCTTACACACACAGTCATGCACACTAACATTCAGGCACACACACACACACCCATGGAAGTTTTCCCATCCTGGGCTCTTCTGTCTCCGAAGACACCCTCTCCTCTGTGCGGAGGGAGCTCCTCCCCATCTTCCTCCACTGGGTCTGAATGACCTCTTGGGGCACCACAGACACACACACACACACTCACACAAACACACACTCACACACACCCTTACACACACAGTCATGCACACTAACATTCAGGCACACACACACACACCCATGGAAGTTTTCCCATCCTGGGCTCTTCTGTCTCCGAAGACACCCTCTCCTCTGTGCGGAGGGAGCTCCTCCCCATCTTCCTCCACTGGGTCTGAAGAAGGCTCCCTTTCTGTCTTGGCTTCCTCCAGACCCCATGGGCCCTTCAGGGACGCGTATCCAGGGCTCTTCTGACCCAGGCCCACCTGATGGAGCTGGACCCGGTTGTGTTTTCCAGGCTGACCCTTCCCTTCTCCGTAGACACCCTCCTCCTCTTGTCCCTCTTCAGCCTCCCCTGGGTTTGAGGAAACGTTTGCCTCCTGCCTCCACCTCCTCCAACCCGACCGGCCCCTTGCGGGACCCACATCCTTGGTTTCCCCAGCCCTGGACCCCCTCTGACAAGGAGCTGGCTGTGTTTTCCAAGCTGTTTGTCCCTGAGCGGCCCCAGCAGAGTTACAGGCATCGTGGGGGGATCCCTGAGTGTGGAGTGTCGGTACCAGGAGGGATTCAGAGACGACAACAAATTCTGGTGCACACTCCCATGTTTGTGAAAGACTGTGGAGACCAGAGAGTCAGAGAGAGAAGTGAGGAGGGGCCATGGGTCCATCAGAGACCGTCCTGCAAACCTCACCTTCACAGTGACCTTGGAGAGCCTCAGAGAGGAGGATGCGGGAACGTACCGGTGTGGGATCCTTGTGTTATTTACAATTGACCCCACCTTCGAGGTGGAGGTGTCTGTGACCCCAGGTGAGCATCCTCCACCCTCACTCCAGCACCAGGCCTCAGGAAGGCTGTGGGACAGAAAGGCTGGGCCAGGCTGATGGGAGGGGGTGGGCGGGGAGCTGGCTGGGGGTAGGGTCTTGGGCCCGTGCTCGCTTGCACACAGGCACATCTCGGTCTCTGGCTGGGGCCACCCTAGAGCTGCACGTGGACACCGTCAAGGTGGTGTCTTCCTGCTTCTCGGGCTAGCGGGCATCCTGCTCTGGGGTCCAGGCTGCCTGCTCTCCTCACCAGGGCACGTCCACTCTCAAGGGGCCCATGTCTCTTTCTGGCCTGTGCAGGGTCCTGCCTACAGGGGTGGCACGCTCACAAGGCCCCACTGCTTACAGGCCGGCCTTGACCCCAGGGCTCTGAGGACCTGAGACGGGCCTGCCCCAGAACCCAGGAGTGGGACCTGCTCCAGAGCCCGCACCTGCGCTGGGCTTCTCCACCACGATCCCCGCTTCCAGTACCCGCCCTGTCCTTGTGCTGGCCCAGAGGCCATCAGTGACCCTACAGTGTTCTGGAAGGACCTCCTGGGGTTCTGGGTTTCTCTTGTAATCCCAAAGAAAGTGCAGAAAGGTGCCCCCAACCTGAGTGGGGCTTCCTCTGTCCCTCTGGGGGACTTCCTCCTGCCCTGCCCGGCTTAGCTTGCTTCTCCCTCTTTTTCTCCACTCTGCATCTGACAGCGCCCACCTGGCCAGGGTGCATCTGGAGGTGAGGAGAGGGGGGCCCAGGGTGCTATCACAAGGCCCCACTGCATACAGGCCGGCCTTGACCCCAGGGCTCTGAGGACCTGAGACGGGCCTGCCCCAGAACCCAGGAGTGGGACCTGCTCCAGAGCCCGCACCTGCGCTGGGCTTCTCCACCACGATCCCCGCTTCCAGTACCCGCCCTGTCCTTGTGCTGGCCCAGAGGCCATCAGTGACCCTACAGTGTTCTGGAAGGACCTCCTGGGGTTCTGGGTTTCTCTTGTAATCCCAAAGAAAGTGCAGAAAGGTGCCCCCAACCTGAGTGGGGCTTCCTCTGTCCCTCTGGGGGACTTCCTCCTGCCCTGCCCGGCTTAGCTTGCTTCTCCCTCTTTTTCTCCACTCTGCATCTGACAGCGCCCACCTGGCCAGGGTGCATCTGGAGGTGAGGAGAGGGGGGCCCAGGGTGCTGGAGGCCTGGGTGAGGCCATGGGGGGCAGTGGACATGCACATCTGACCAGATGGCCTGAGTGACCTTGACTGTGTGAGTCACAGCCATACGGGGACAGAGTGTAAGACCCGGGGAAGGAAACGGGGCCTGCCCTGCGCTTCTCCTGCAGCCCCTGCTGCAGCCACCGGCCCCGAGAGGTCCACAGGCTCCCCAAGCTCTCCCACGACCTCACCAGTGCCCACCTGGAGCACCGCATCTGGTCAGAAGACTCCTGACCCTGGCCAGCCTCCTCGGTAAAGGGCCCACGTCCCAGGACATTGGCACCTGGGCGGTTTCTCCTCTGGGTGAGGGGACAGGTGGGAGATTTGGGTCTCCTGTCTCCGGGCCCCTCGTTTATTCCCACACCCGACTGTGAAGGCCCTACTACGTGCCTGGTGCTCTGCTGTGGATGCAGGTAAGACCACGCAGGCAGGATCCTACTCTGATGAGAGTTGTGCTGTAAGGGGGCAGTCACACCCCGGACCAGTCCACACAGAGTTCCTATGTAAATTTGGTGGTTTGTGATGGGTACTATGGAGAGATACCAGTCACTGGGGTTTTGGTGAGAGTGTGTGGGGAAGGTGATTAGATCTGCTATCTGATACATGATAATCAGTGATGCCTGGCTGAATCCTTTGAGGGGAGACCTGTAGGAATCTGAGGAGCCTGGCATTCAGGTTTCTGCAGAAATAAGGCTCCAGGTAGAGAGAAAAGTGAGTGCAAATGTCCCATAAAAGGAGACTTCAGGATCCGATCCAGGGCAGAGCAGGTGGCAGATGCTCTGGGCATCACTGGCCCCTGCACTGTGGCCCCTGCCCCCTGAGAGCTCTGGTCAGACATATCATCCTGTCGAAGAACCCCAGCCTCCGGGGGCGGAGAGAGCTCAGGAGTCATTCATTATCCATCAACTACTAGCGTCACTTTTTTTTAACGTTCACCATATGACTTTTTAAAATTTAATTTTTATTGCATGTTAGAGAATGAAATTTTTTAACGTGAACGTTGAAATAAAAAAGAGACGGTGGTCGTTGATGGATGAATGAATGACTCCTGAGCTCTCTCCGCCCCGTATATATGCCGTATATATGTTGGAGTGTACGGCAGATGTTTAAGGGCTGACCTTCAGAGGTATCGGGCTGGTACAAGTTTCTCCCTGAATAGAACAGTTCCTTCCTTCATGGAAAACGCTGTTTATAGGAGAGGAGACACGACTGATTGCTGTACCCCGGATAGGGTAGCCCACGCATGGAGGGCCTTGGAAGGAATCCTCCTCCTGCCCAGATCCCGCCGGGATCCCTGGTCCCCCTCACGTGATTCTCACCCTCATGCTCACAGGCCTAATTCTCAAGGGGAATTATTAAACAGAGAGAAGGGGAGCAGAGGACCTTAGAGGGGGGTTGCCCTGTCTGGGGGTGATCTTCGTATGGATTGCCGTGGCCTCAGCTCTGGAGGGCAGGAGTGGAGAGACCAGGGCGTCTGTCTAAGGATGCGGTTCACTGTCCCCGTGTCCCGCACAGGCCCCTGCTGGGCAGCGCCCACTTCCTGCTGGGCTGTGCCCACTCCCTGCTGCTGGTCTTCCTGAAGGTGCCCCTGCTCCTGGGCATGCTCGGTGCAGCCCTCTGGGTCAGCAGGCCCTCAAGAAGCTGAGAGCCGGTGCCATCTGTTGCTATGCCTGCCCAGGGTCACAGCCCCCTCTGGTGGATGGAAATGACTCCTGACCAATAAATTCAGTGCCAGCTCGCTCTCGGAACACCCGGTGAACTTTCGGGAGACTTTTTCCTGCAACGGATCATACAAACAAAAGAATATACCTAATAAATGCCTACTCTTTAAACCAGGAATACTCTATAACTCTTGAGTGTATACCTTGCAGCTTAAGTAACAGACATCGTTAAAACTTTTGAAGCCCTAACAAAGGTCCTCCTTTAACTCTGGATTTTACATTCATCATCTCCTTTCTTCATGGTTTTACCATATATACACACACGATTTTCCAGAATGTGAATGTATACACACATACAGGTTTGTCAATCCAGCATCTTCTTTGTCAGTTTAATTTAATGTTTGTTTTATAATGGAATGGAGTTGATTTACAATGTTGTGTTAGCTCTAGGTGTACAGTAAAATGATTCTGTTATGCATACATATCAGTTCAGTTCTCAGTTCAGTCACTCAGTTGTGTCCAGCTCTTTGCAGCCCCATGAATTGCATTATGCCAGGCCTCCTTGTCCATCACCAACTCCCGGAGTTCACCCAAACTCATGTCCATTGAGTTGGTGATGCCATCCAGCCATCTCATCCTCTGTCGTCCCCTTCTCCTCCTGCCCCCAGTTCCTCCCAGCATCAGAGTCTTTTCCAATGAGTCAGCTCTTCGCATGACGTGGCCAAAGTACTGAAGTTTCCACTTTAGCATCAGTCCTTCCAACGCAGAGTTCCAAAGAAGAGCAAGGAGAGATAAGAAAGCCTTCCTCAGCAATCAATGCAATACATAAAATACATACATCTATTTTTTAGATTCTTCTCCCATAGAGGCTGTTCCAGAGTATTGACTAGAGGTCCCTGTGCTGCACAGTAAGTCCTTGTCGATTAACTATTTTATCTATATAGTAATATGTATATGTTAACCTGAAACTCCCAACTTATCCTCCCCTCAGAGCATTCATATATTTTTAACAGTCCCCAAGATTACTGTATTTTCATTTTTTCCAGTTATTTTTAGACGTAACTGATGTATAGCATCAATTTCTCCGTGTGTGCACACCATGCCGTCTTCGTCTCTTCATCTGCTGTTATTGCAGTGAACATGGGTGTGTGGATATTCTTCGAGATCCTGTTTTCTCTTCCTTCTGACACACACCTAGAAGTGGGATGACCAGGTGATATGGCAGCTCTTTTCCGTAGTGGTAACGATGTGCAGCAATTCTCTTTTCTCCACTTTCTTGCTGGCACTTGTAACTGTCGTTTTCTTGGTGATGCCATTCTGCAGGCTTGAAGCGACTTGCATTTCCCTGGCGGTTAGTGATGCTATCTTTCCATGGACCTGTTGGCCATGAAATAGACCCTTCGGAAAACTGTCTACTCAATTTCCTTGCCGTTTTTCCTTTTGGCCACACCTCTTGGCTTGTGGGGTCTTAGTTCCCCAAGCGGGAGCTGAACCCGTGCCCGAGGCAGTGAAAGCGTGGCATGCTCATCGCTGCAGAGACGGAGTTCCTCACTGCAGTTTTTAAACTGGATTTTTTTTCGTGTTGGGTTGTATGATTTCTTTATATATTTGAGATACTAACCCCTTATCCCCAAGTATGGTTTGCAAATTTTTTCTCCCATTCTGTAAGTTTCCTTTTCATGTTTGTTGATTGCTTCTTTTACTGTGCATAAGCTTTAAAATTTGATGCAGTCCCACTTAATTTTTGCTTTTATTGATTATGCTTTGGGCGTTATATTTAAAAAAATCATTGCCAAGACCAATGTCACAGAGCTTACTCCCTACATTTGATTTTTGTGTATTCTTGGACTTTTTTCCTAGACTGTTTATTCTGTTTTATTTGTCGAATTGACTCTGAAAACTGGTACAGCATTGGTACAGCTCTTGCCATCTGATAGGACATGACTGTGCACTGTTGTCTGACATTAGGAGTCTGCAAATATTGGCCATTCCCTCTTCCATATAAATTTTACAATTGATCAAATTTAAAAGGAAGAATAAAACTATGTTGAGGAAAAAAAAACACAAGGTCATTTTCATTGAAGCAGAAAAAAATATTTGATAAAATTTAACACCTTTTCATCATGAAAAACATTCAAGAAACTAGAAATAAAAAGAGAAACTACAATATATAGCAACCCTGCTAAAACCTGACCCGCTCCTTCCAGCGTTATGCGTAGACAAATCACCTGTAAGAATTTGGAATTTGGTTTCTTCGTTCCCAGTTCTTATTTCTTTTGTTTCTCATTCTGTTTATTCCGTGAGCCAATCAAAGCCTCGAGTCGAAGTCGTCCTTATGAAGCCCCTGGTCTTCCTCCTGCTTTTAAAGGGAAGCTTTTTCACGATTTGCCTTTTTATCCTTTGGCTGTGCCCTGAGGCTTGTGGGACTTCCCTCGTGGCTCAGCTGGTAAAGAATCTGCCAGAATCTCTCTGTGGGAGACCTGGGTTTGATCCCTGGGTTGGGAAGATTCCCTGGAGGAGGAAACGGCTACCCACTCCAGTATTCTGGCCTGGAGAATTCCACAGACTGTATAGTCCACAGGGTCACAAAGAGTCGGACATGACTGAGCGACTTTCACTTTTGGCATTGAAAGTGTGGAGTCCTACCTTCTCAATCCCCAGGGAAGTCCCTACCGCTGGTTTTAATGTTTGCAGAATGTTTCCTTATAGATATCTTTCCATTCCTAGCTTATCATGAAAAGTACTGGATTTTTATAGAATGTTTTGCACGTTGCTGTCCAGTCATCCAGTCGTGTCCAACTCTTTACAACTCCGTGGACTGCAGCACACCAGGCCTCCTTGTCCCTCACCACCTCCCAGAGTTCACCCAAGTTCATGTCCATTGAACTGGTGATGCCATCCAACCATCTCATCCTCTGTCACCCCCTTCTCCTGCCCTCAACCTTTCCCAGCATCATGGTCTTTTCCAATGAGTCAGCAATTTGCATCAGGTGGCCAGAGTATTAGAGCTTCAGCTTCAGCATCAGTCCTTCCAATGAGTGTTCAGGGTAATATGGTTTCTCTCCTTTATTACATTCAGTGCAGTTCAGCTCAGTCCCTCAGTTGCGTCTGACTCTTTGCAACTCCGTGAACCGCAGCACACCAGGCCTCCCTGTCCATCACCAACTCCCGGAATCCACCCAAACCCATGTCCATTGAGTCAGTGATGCCATCCAAAGTCCAACTCTTTACAACTCCGTGGACTGCAGCACACCAGGCCTCCTTGTCCCTCACCACCTCCCAGAGTTCACCCAAGTTCATGTCCATTGAACTGGTGATGCCATCCAACCATCTCATCCTCTGTCACCCCCTTCTCCTGCCCTCAACCTTTCCCAGCATCATGGTCTTTTCCAATGAGTCAGCAATTTGCATCAGGTGGCCAGAGTATTAGAGCTTCAGCTTCAGCATCAGTCCTTCCAATGAGTGTTCAGGGTAATATGGTTTCTCTCCTTTATTACATTCAGTGCAGTTCAGCTCAGTCCCTCAGTTGCGTCTGACTCTTTGCAACTCCGTGAACCGCAGCACACCAGGCTTCCCTGTCCATCACCAACTCCCGGAATCCACCCAAACCCATGTCCATTGAGTCAGTGATGCCATCCAATCATCTCATCCTCTGTCATTCCCTTCTCCTGCTGCCCTCAATCTTTCCCAGCATCTTTCAAATGAGTCAGCTATTTGTATTAGGTGCCCAAAGTACTGGAGTTTCAGCTTCAACATCAGTTCTACCAAGGAACACCCAGGACTGATCTCTTTTAGGATGGACTGGTTGGATCTCCTTGCAGTCCAAGGGACTCTCTAAGAGTCTTCTCCAACATCATAGTTCAAAAGCATCAATTCTTCGGGTCTTAGCTTTCTTCACAGTCCAACTCTCACATCCATACATGACTACTGGAAACACCAAAGATTTGACTAGATGGACCTTTGTTAGCAAGGTAATGTCTCTGCTTTTTATTATGCTCTCTAGGTTGGTCATAACTTTCCTTCCAAGGAGTAAGCATCTTTTAATTTCATGGCTGTAATCATTGATTTTTTCCCCCAAATAAAATCTGACACTGTTTCCACTGTTTGCCCATCTATTTGCCATGAAGTGATGGGACCACATGCCATGATCTTAGTTTTCTGAATGTTGAGTTTGAAGCCAACTTTTTCACTCTCCTCTTTTACTTTCTCTTCAGTGCTTCCTCTCTTTCTTCATAAGGGTGGTGTCATCTGCGTATCTGAGGGAACTCCCTAAATTGTTTATACTAGCAACAGACTTGCTCCACCTTCCCAGAGAAGTGAAGATGCTGAGTGATTGTGAGAAAACCTGGGGAGACTCGTATCCCAAACCCTTTCCTACTTCCCATCACCTTCTTGGTGCCCGTTGCGCCCCGGTGCGTGACTGAGGTCCTCTTACTCCTCGCAGCCCTTCCGCATGTGTGCTGAGCCGCCAAAGCACAGGGCTTCCAGGGACAGCTCCCCGTCCAGTTTGGGTCTGGACACCTGGGGAGAAATACCCTCACCTGCCTCTCAGAACTGCTCTTGAAGAGTTTTACACCTGGGTTATATACATTGTGATCTGAATTAAATGATATCTGGTTAAGATTAGAATTTGTCCTATTATTAGTGAGGAAACCCAGTCTACTGGCTTCTTCTCAGCCTCTTGTCCTGGGCTTTTTTCTCTTTTGGCTACACCCTGTGGCATGCAGGATCTTAGTTCCTGGACCGGGATGAAACCCAAGCCCCCTGCAGTGGAAGCCCAAGTGTTAACCCCTGACCACCAGGGAGGCCCCTACCCTGCGCTCATCTCAACCCTACTCTTCATCCAGTGTCTGAAGTCTTGCCCAGGGTACGAATAAGGGCACACTGTGCTAACCACACCCCAGAACTCTGTTGTTGGAACTTCTCATACATTTCCTCATTAAATTCTCATAACGACTCTTATTAGTCCATTCTACAGATATAAACACTGAGGCTCAGAAAGATTAAGTAAGTCGTCCATAGTTACATGGCTTATATGTGGTGCTCATGGGGTTAGAGCCCGTGTTTGTCTCGTTTCATAGCCGGCACATTTATGTGCTTGGCTGTAACACCTGGACAGAGGCATCAGCAGGTGTGCCAGCACGGACGCCTGACATGTGAGTTGGAGAGGGTCCTGCCGCTGGGACCCATTGCTGTCACGGAGAATCATTTCTGGAGCTGACACCAGACCCAAGGCCTGCTAGGTCAGATACCCACTCCTCTGACCCTTCTGCAGACACAGGCCTCCTTTCTCCCTTGCACAGCTCCCTAGCTTCCTCTTTCTTACCTAGTGCAGACTCTTATGCCCTGTGACCCAGTCTCGCCAAGAAACAGCACTGTTTATGCTGAATAATTAAAAGCAGGAAACACTTACTCTATAAAAGGAAGCGAATGAGTGAGAAACTCAAAGGCGGTTTGGACAGGCAGAGGGCACCAGCCTGCCTGTGCCCAGAGCTTTGAGAGTCAGCTGGCACCTGGGCGTGCTTCCCACTTTGTGAGTCGGTGGGGAGAGGAACCTGGAGGTGGGACCATGTGGCTGCCCCCAGCTCTGCTTCTTCTCATTCTCCCAGGTGAGCGGGCTGGGACCCTGCAGGGGTGACGGGGTGGAGGGTCTGCCCCAGATATGTCTGCATGCTATGTCGCTAAGTCGTGTCCAACTCTGCTACCCCATGGACTATCCCACCAGGCTCCTCTCTCCATGGGGTTCTCCAGGCAAGAATACTAGAGTGGGTTGCCATGCCCTCCTCCAGAGGATCTTCCTGACCCAGGATTCGAATCCACATCTCTTGCATCTCCTGCCTTGGCAGGTGGATTCTTTACCACTGTGCCACCTGAGATGCCCTTGTCGCAGGTACAAGGAAGAATATCCTGGGGAAATGAGAGGTGACTTTGTTCATTCATCCAGCGAAAGCTCACTAGGTTCCTCTTTGTACCAGGCAGGCATCTGGCCCTGAGGAAGGAAAAAGAGAAATAGACTAACCATTAAAAAGAGGAGCTGGGAGTTCCCTGCAGGCCCAGCGGTTAGGACCCTTCACTTTCACTGCTGAGGGCCCGGGTTCAATCCCTGGCCAGGGAACTAAGTTCCCACAAACTGAGCAGAACAGTCTCATGGCAACCGTCCATCTGATGAGCCTGGGAGAATGTGAGGATCAGCTCTCCACATGGAGATGAGGGACCAGTGTTCCTTGGAGAGGGAACTGCATGCCAAGGGTTGGAGGCTTGAGAAAGGATGCTGGGCTCGTGCAGAGGGAGCTCTGAATTCTCAGAGCGCCTTGGGGTGACTGGTTGGAACTGAGTCTGGGAGCGCCACAGACAGGACTCTGAAGGGCCCGGGATACCCTGTCCAGGAACAGAGGCTTTCAAAGAGGAAACTGCTGGGGGACTGGAGGGGCTTCTCTCCTATGGAAAACCACTGCCCTCGCATCCAGGAACCAGTGTGGAAGCTTGCACAATGTAAGCAGTAGGTGTGGGTCACAGAGCTCTCTCCCCAGGCCTGGGGACTGACCACGTGATGCTCACAGACCACTCATAGAGGGACCGCAGGAGAGAGCACGGCCAAGGAGTCTGGAGAGATGAGTTCTGGTCCTTTGTTGGATTTCCAGTGGGATGGGAGTCCTTGAGCCCTTTCTAGCTCTAATGATATAGGACTCTGCCATTCAGATGGTAGGGCTATGGGCATCTTTGAATTCTCACTGCCATTGTTGATGGTATTGATGCTGAAGAAGCCTTCTGATAATACCTGTGTACAGCTTGTGTGACTGGCTTGTCTGTGACGGTCACATTCACTAACAACGACCCCCGACGGCCCAGACTCCCAAAGGACGGCCACTCAGAACATCTGCATCTCCCCCTGGGCTCCAGCTTTCCATCTGAGTCCCAAGCCCAGCCTTCCATCTCCTCTCTCTCTTAACCTCAACGTCCAGCTCACCGGCAGGCCAAGGAGAAGGGCATGAGTGGACTGTGTTGGGATCACATACTCTTACACGCATGTACACAGCACAGTTACCCATACATACCTATGGAATCACATGCCAGTTCACATCTATATTCTCACACGCTCATAATACAAACACACACACTCGTGTAGACACACAGACACACATGTATATACACTCTCAGGGACACAGAATAACACACACATTTGCACAGCCACACACACACTCACACAAGCTGATCGGTGGGCTGGGGGGAGGGTTGGCCTTGAGAGAGGGGATGGGTCCCTCCTTTTCCACTTCTGAATGAACTTGGGCATGAAGTTAGTCAAAGATGAAAAAAAAAGAAGCCAGTCAAGTTTTCACCTCTAGACACCATCAGCCACCCTGGGCTTCCTCTGTGAAAGGCAGGAGAGAAGGTGGACATGGTGAAGTCACAATGACCCAGCTTCCAGTTGGACATTCATCTGCTTGGTATCCTGACCTCCAACAACCCCAAGAATGAAAGAAGAGATTTCTGTTCTCCAAAGAACAAAGTGTCGCAAGAATGGCCAGGGGCCCAGACCTGCACCCCAGAAACTATTTCTCTTAGCTTGGGCTGGCATGATGTCTGGGGAACACCAGCCCGGACCCCCAGCCCCGTAAGTGAAAACTAAGACAGGGTCAAACCCCACTGCACAACTCACATTCCCCAGGACCTCTGCTCTGAGGCCCCCTTGGGTGAATCTGACTCATTTTTATGTGTCATTTGTCACTCGTTATCAGCCTAGACGTGGAGATTAGCCATGATCTCGGTTTTGAGACGGGACTGTCCACCCAAGAATATTGCCAACAGGGAAAACTTTCCTGAAAGATTGACATGAAAAAGAAAGTTTATATCTCAAATTTATGAAGGCAAAAAAAAAAAATTGAAATTCAAACAGCCAGGCTCCTCTGTCCATGCAGCTCTCCAGGCAAGAATACCAGATTGGGTAGCCATTCCCTTCTCCTGGGGATCTTCTCGATGGACGCACGGATCAAACCTGGTCTCCCGCACTGCAGGCAGATTATTTACTGTCTGATCCACCAGGGAAGCCCCAGACAGGCTTAGGCTTTTAAACCCATCAGCTACATTTCTCAGAGTTCTGCTCCCAGGTCACAGTACTGTCGTATCATTTTTCTCTCTTCCTTCAGAACAATTCTTGGGGGAGTTTCCCAGAGGTTAGATAGTTAGGACTTCTCGCTTTCACTGCTGGGCCCACAGGTTCAATCCCTGGTCAGGAACTAAGATCCTGCAAGCTGCAGTGGAATGGCCAAAATCAACAATGACAGAAAAACTCTTGAAAATACGCATAGGTCTCATGAACAGTTTATTATCCACCATAATCTCTGTTTATACTCCACCCCCATGTATTTTTAAAAAGCAAGCCCCATCACATTATGAGTGCTTGACCACTCTGTTAAATTCCCTACCCTGGGGTGGGTGGCATTTCTGTTCCCAAGTATCCACGCCTGTTTTCTGTTGTTTATGATCACCAGCAGATAGAATCTATTCATTGTGCTTTTGCTTCCTACTATGATGCTGCTGCTGCTGCCGCTGCTAAGTCGCTTCAGTCCGTGTCCGACTCTGTGCAACCCCATAGACGGCAGCCCACCAGGCTCCCCTGTCCCTGGCATTCTCCAGGCAAGAACACTGGAGTGGGGTGCCATTTCCTTCTCCAATGCATGAAAGCGAAAAGTGAAAGTGAAGTCGCTCAGTCGAGCCCAACTCTTAGCGACCCCATGGACTACCGTCTACAGGCTCCTCCATCCATGGGATTTTCCAGGCAAGAGTACTGGAGTGGGCTGCCATTGCTTTCTCCACTTCCTACTATAACTGTGTTATTTATTTTTAAGGGGAAAAAAATGACCCTTTCTGCTCTTACATTAGATTTTAATTTATATCAATTCCTGTTTTTTTTTAAGCAATTCTCTTAATTGACTCTTTTTTAATGAAAGAAAAGCTGTTAATTATGTTCATTATTATTATCAGTTAATTATGTTTTTGAAGATTTTGACAAAATAGAAATGTGTGACTTAGAAATGAAATTCCCACTCAAAAACCTCAAACTCAACACTAACCACTTATTAAAGATAGATTTTTTTCCCCTTATGCATGGGCTATCAAAGTATTAAGGAAGTGGAATCACTCACTCTCTGTCAGGCAACTTGTTTTAACCTAATAGCCTGAATATATCTAGGACGTCTTTCCCATATTGTGATCTGTCTTGTCTTTTAACGTGTATGTAGTTATTTGGTCCCATTGAGTATTAGCTGCAGCGTGTGGGATCTAGTTCCCTGACTGGGGATTGAAACTGGGCCACCTGCTTTGGGAGTGGGGAATCAGACACGGGACCACCAGTGAAGTCCCTGTCTCTCTCTTGTAACCACGTGTCGGATAGATCACAGTCTGTTAGCGCAGCCTCCCAGTGGTGGTGTTTGGATTTGTTTCCAGTGTCCACTGTTTGGTTAGCAATGCAGCTAGCACGCTTACACTTCATTTCTCACTGGAGTGGAAACTATAGTTGATCCTAGACTTGGATGAGTCTGTCCGAGATCATAATGACCAGCTTCTTTTCAAAATTAATCATAAACTTCAACAGTACCAACCAGTATCCAGACACTGTGTGAGTCACAGGGGCTGGGGCTGGGAAGAAAGAAAGAAAGAAAGAAACAAACAAACACAAGATCTCTGCTCCTTGGAACAGAGCGTCCTAGCAAGGGAGGTGGAGAGAAAGACTGCTAAGGATGGTAAAACCCCACTGCAGCCTTCAGCTTCCTGTAAAGGGCTGTTGAGCAGCGGGGGCAAGAGGAGGAAGGCTGCAGAG
Source organism: Madoqua kirkii (assembly GCA_006408675.1). Lineage (NCBI taxonomy): Eukaryota > Metazoa > Chordata > Mammalia > Artiodactyla > Bovidae > Madoqua > Madoqua kirkii. The sequence continues at coordinate 19,351 of SJYC01082657.1, forward strand.
GAGGCTGAACCTTGAAGGAGACCTGGAGAATGACCAGGAGGCAGGCAGGGCTGGGAGCAGGGGTTTCTAGCTGGAAGGAAGGAGAAGGGCAGGCAGGCAGCGTCAGTCAGGGAAAGAGGAACGTGGGGGTGGACAGAGTGGGAGGCAGGGAGCCACAGGAAGTGGCACTGGACAGAGAACGAGAGTCAAGACTGTAAAAGACCTAACGACCACATTGAGCCATTAAAAAAAAAAAAAAACACTATTTTTTTTGGAGCAGAGCAGATTAACAGGGTTATGACAGTTTCACGTGAACAGAGAAGGGACTCAGCCACACACACAATGTATCCATTCTCTCTCAAGCTCTCCTCCCATCCAGGCTGCCTGGTAACATGGAGCAGAGTTCCCTGTGCTGGACAGTGGGTCTTTGCTTATCCATTTTAAGTGTAGTGAACTTGGGCATTTAAAATTCCAAGGCAGTGGAAAGTGGCTGCAGGCTAGGTCCTGAAAGATTTTAAGTGCTCACGGCAAGTGTCATTGAGGAGGATCTGGGGACAGTTTTGGTACAACACTCCAGTGGCGATGTGCCGAGGAGACAGGAGGAGGCATGCGGTGGGGGCTGGGGGAGCCCCGCAGGGTGCTGACCCAGGCAGCAGAGCAGGGCTGTGGCAGGCTACCGCTGACGGGGAAACTCCTGCGTGTTGAGGGTTGCACACATCCCCAAGAAGAACCTGCAAGGTGGAGAGCAGCTAGCCAGTTTACAAACACAGAAGCGAGGCTCAGAGATGGAGCAACCTAAAGTTTCCCAACTAGTCTGTGGCCCACAGGTCTTTCTGGGTCCAAAGCTCAGTCTCTTTCTAGCATGTCAGGCTGTCCCCATGGACCTTGACGGCAGAGGAAACAAGACAGTCATTTGGATAAGCATTTTTAAGGTGTCCTGTGCTAAGTCGCTCAATCCTGTCTGACTCTTTGCGACACTATGGATTGTAGCCCTCCAGGCTCCTCTGTCCATGGGATTTCCCAGGTAAGAATACTGGAGTGGGTTGCCAATTTCTTCTCCAGAGGTCTTCCTGGCCGAGGGATCAAACCTGAGTCTCTTGCACTGGCAGGTGGATTCTTTCCCACTGAGCCAGCAGGGAAGCCCCCGTTTTTGAGGGAGAGCTGACTAATTGGTTACCCGTCAGTTGTGGAGGAGGAGGGAGGGGACAGGGCAGTGAAGGTGCCAGGGTCTCCAGTTAGACGTGCTCGTGGTGGTGCTGGTCTGAGGAGAGAGTAGCGTCAGCTCTGCTGATTGAAATCTACACTCCTTTCTTATCATAACCGGAAGCAGCGTCAGGCTGCTCGCTGCTCAAAAGCCACTGAAGACACCAGGTTGGTGGACAGTTTGCTTTAGTTTGGATGCCAGCAACAGGGCGGGGTGGGTGCTGGGCGTGGATGCCTGTTGAAAGGCTGATCCCCCTCCCACTGACAGTCAAGAGGCCAGAGCTTTATAGACTGTGGGAGGGGGCGAACGCAGAAACAGCACAGTCAGCTCTGACAGTCAACTTGAAGTTGATCATCAGTGGTCTGACCAGCGTCATCGTATTATTTTAAGGACAGTTGGTCTTCAGCTCCAGGGTCGGCTTGTCCCCATTTCCCTGAGGCCAGTTCTTGGAACTGTGGTAGCTTCAGTTCAGTTCAGCTCAGTTCAGTTGCTCAGTCATGTCCGACTCTTTGCATCTCCATGAATCCCAGCACGCCAGGCTTCCCTGTCCACCACCAACTCTTGGAGTTCACCCAAACTCATGTCCATCGAGTCAGTGAGGCCATCCAGCCATCTCATCCTCTGTCGTCCCCTTCTCCTCCTGCCCCCAATCCCTCCCAGCATCAGAGTCTTTTCCAATGAGTCAACTCTTCACATGAGGTGGCCAAAGTACTGGAGTTTCAGCTTTAGCATCAGTCCTTCCAAAGAAATCCCAGGATTAGAATGGACTGGTTGGATCTCCTTATAGTCCAGGGGACTCTCAAGAGTCTTCTCCAACACTACAGTTCAAAGGCATCAATTCTTTGGCATTCAGCTTTCTTCACAGTCCAACTCTCACATCCATACATGACCACTGAAAAAACAATAGCCTTGACTAGACAGACCTTTGTTGGCAAGATAATGTCTTTACTTTTTAATATGCTATCTAGGTTGGTCATAACTTTCCTTTCAAGGAGTAAGTGTCTTTTACTTTCGTGGCTGCAATCACCATCTGCAGTGATTTTGGAGCCCCCCAAAATAAAGTCTGACACTGTTTCCACTGTTTCCCCATCTATTTGCCATGAAGTGATGGGACTAGAATCTATGATCTTCATTTTTTGAATGTTGAGCTTTAAGCCAACTTTTTCACTCTCCTCTTTCACTTTCATCAAGAGGATTTTTAGCTCCTCTTCACTCTCTGCCATAAGGGTGGTGTCATCTGCATATCTGAGGTTATTGATATTTCTCCTGGCAATCTTGATTCCAGCTTGTGCTTCTTCCAGCCCAGCATTTCTCATGATGTACTCTGCATAGAAGTTAAATAAGCAGGGTGACAATATACAGCCTTGACGTACACGTACATCATGGCTACAATCTGGTCATCTGTAATTAACTTTTCCACCTGGCAAGGGGCTCCTCATAAGACTGCTCACAGAGCTCAGCTCAGAATGGTGTCTATCGCCCTTGGGAAGGAACTAAAGGTCTCTGACTGTGCTTAAGGACGGCATCGCTATCATCTGGTCTCTCCTGACGGTTTCTCTTGGCTTCTGCGTATTCTCACTTCTCTAATGAAACTTATTCATGGCCTGAAGTTTTTCCACAGACGAAAGGCAGGCAGAGGACACGGGGGGCAGGCACCTCAGGGTTCCGCTCCACTTCACTGTGAGTGCTGTAACAAATTACCACAAGCCTGGGGGCTTGCAATGACACAAATTTATTTTCTTACAATTCTGAAGATCAGAAGTCCAAAATGGTCTTACTGGCTTACACTCAGGAGGTCAGCAAGGTTTCATTCCTTCTAGACTCCCTACAGAAGAACCTGTCTGCTCACCTTTCCCAGTTTCTAGAAGCCCCCCACATTCCTTGGCTCGAGAGCCCTTTCTCTGTCTTCAAATCTCTGATGCTGATACTAACTCTCCTTCAGCTCTTTCACTGTTTTTTCTTTTTTGATCACGTGGCTGGTGGGAATCTGTGTTCGCTGACCAGGGATTGGACCTGGGAGTGCAGTGGCAGTGTGGATTCCTGGCCACTGAGCGCCCGGGAAGTCCCTTCTGCTTTCACTTTTAAGGACCTTTGTGATTACAACGGGCCCAGCTGGATAACCCAGGATAAACTTGCCCTCTTGAGAGCCTTGTTTCAGTCACATCTGTGAATTCCTGGCAACTAGGATGTGTGCTTAGTCGCTCAGTTGAATCTGACTCTTTGTGACCCCACGGACTGTAGCCCAACAGGTTCCTCTGTCCATGGGATTTTCTAGGCAAGATTATTGAAGTAGGTTGCCATTTCCTACTCCAGGGGATCTTCCTGGCCCAGGAATCAAACTCGCGTCTATGATATCGCCTGCATTGCAGCGGATTCTTTGCCACAGAACCATAGGGGAAGCCCAGGATGTGGGCGTCTTGGGAGGGAGTTATTCTGCTTCCATAAGTGCAAACCCCAAGTAACTAGTTTCAGGGAGAAGGTCTGAAGTGTGAGAGGTGACATCTGTTGCAAGGGACCTGACTGCTTCCTTCCTGCACAGACCCCAGCCCTGGCCTGGCCCTGGGCTCTGGGGCCATGGGATGGTCAAGAGAGGCGTCCTGTGAGCTTCTCTTGGGGTATCGCGCTTGGTCAGTGTGCAAATGGTCCTGGAACAGAGTGTATGTGTATCTGTTTAAATGTTCAGTTCACAGAAAACAGAACGCTTAGTCCCACTCCCAGCAGACCCTTGCTGGTCCCTGCACGCCAGCCCTCCACGAGAGAGGGAAGCGTTGGAGAGTGAGTCCGGATGGAAGAAGCGACGCATTCTGTTCTGTGACTGTCGGGACGTCCCTTGTGGTCCAGGCGTTGGGACTCTGCGCTTTCACTACTGTGGCCCAGGTTCAGTCCCTGGTCGGGGGACTGAGATCTCAAAAGCGCCATAGCTCTGTAACTACTGACTCTGGGAAGAGACATCCAACGTGCATTTGTAGCAGTAGGCTGGGGCCAGGGCTTCCCAGGGGGCACTAGTGGTAAAGAATCTGCCTGCAATGCAGGAGATGTAGCTTCCATCCCTGGGTCAGGACGACCCCCTGGAGGAGGGCATGGCAACCCACTCCAGCACTCTTGTCTGGGGAATCCTACAGACAGAGGAGCTTGGCAGGCTACAGTCCATGGGGTCACAAAGAGTCGGACATGACCGAAGTGACTTAGCATGAGCACAGGCAGGCCGGGGCCAAGCGGAGGAGAGCTGGGGCTACAAACATGGATTTGGGACTCATCAGCATATAGGCAAGAACTGGAACCAAAGGAATAGAGAGTCGCTCTTTGGGGGAGTAATACAGTGAGACAAGACAAAGGCTGGAGGGGGGACCCTGGCTCCTCCTTGGGAGAGCTGGCTCAGACTGGGGACGCCTCTTCCCTTCTCGGTGCCCAGTGACGTCACGTGGATAGCCTGATGTCAGCCATGGGAATATTTACACTCTGGAAACTGGAAAGCACTCCAAACCAGAGATTATTTTTACCCCCTGAGGGTGGGTTGTTAGGTATTTACCAACACAGCACCACTGTCAACACTGAGATTTAAAGAGGAAGGGAGGGAAGAGAACCCGTAGAGGCCTTGGGGACTGGGTGGCTGGGGAAGAGGAGGGGCCGGCTGAGAACAGTGTTGAGAGTACACGGGAAGAAAGTGCCAGAAGAGCAGATACGGTGAGCGGGTGTAGGGACACGGGACCAAAGAGACAAGGCAGCTGGTGGGGAGAAGAAGGTGGGCTTGAGTCATCAGCTGGGGGCTTCTGGGAGGGCCGGGCGCCCGGGTGCAAGCTCGGACATCACTCTGGCCCAGCTCTGGCAGGAGCTGGATTCTGGGTTCTGTTTTCCAGGCTGTCTGTCCCTCCGAGGCCCAGCGTCCGTTTGGGGCCGGGAGTGGGAGTCGGTGAGCGTGCGGTGTCACTACGACTCTGGATGGGAGACCCGTAAGAAGTGGTGGTGCCGGGGAGCACAGTGGGCCTCATGCACATCCTCGTGCAAACCCAGGGATCAGAGCGAGAAGAGAGAGGAGCCCGCGTGTCCATCAGGGACGATCAGAGAAACCGCTCGTTCACCGTGACCATGCAGGAGCTCAGGCAGGACGACGCGGACACTTACTGGTGCGGGATTGAGAACCCTGGAGCCAACCTGGGGACGCAAATCAAAGTGACTGTGGCGCCAAGTGAGAGCCTCCTTGTCTACGCTCCAGGGCCCTGGCGCTCGGAGTGGGAGAACGAAGTCCCCTCCCCACCCCTCCCCGAGGGCAGGAGAGAAAGGGTGGAGTGTCTGAGACCAGGGGACAGACGGATGGGGAGGAAGGGGAAGACACCAAGGCAGAGCTTCACTTCCCAGCCCGGCTGCCCACTGCCTCCCCGAGGTCTCGCCAAGGCCCCTGCAGTGACGTCCCAGAGCATCACTCTAGGGAGCAGCCAACCTCTGGTCATCACATCTGGGACCTGTCATTACACAGAGGGGCACAGAGGGACATCTGGGGTGACCCAGTGAGCCCCAGTGCCAAACCCCAGGAACCCGGCCACCCAGGGGGCTCCGGGGCCTCTGCTCTCTGGAGACCAGGCTGCTCACAATGAATCATCTCCATAGTCTCTCATAATGAGCTATATATCTCCTTCATCACTGTCACTGTTCACTATTTCAGCGGAAGGGGTCCTCTTATCCACCAGCCTTCCAGAATCCCCCTAGCTCATTTCCATGCCAGTAACTAGATGCCCTGTTTCCAGAACTGTCTGTTCTTGAGCCCTGTTTGCTTGGGCATTATTTAGCAGAAAGGACCAGGGATTCCCACCACCTCCATCCAAAAAGTTCCACTCGAGGTGCGATTCTTCTCTTTCCCCAGAATAAAACGCAGTGCTTACTTTTATTTCATTTTCTCTTGGATTCTTTTTCAATTGGAATGTAGGGTGTTTTTTCATCTTAAAAATTTATTTTTTTTTTGAAGTACAGTTGATTTGTGGAAGTTTTAGTTGTTCAGTCACGCCCAACTCTGCAACCCCATGGACTGTAGCCCACTCTGCCCTTGGGATTCTCCAGGCAAGAATACAGGAGTGGGTAGCCGTGCCCTCCTCCAGGGGATCTTCCCAACCCAGGGATCCAATTCCATAGTTGATTTACAATGCTGTGTTAATTTTCACTGTACAGCCAAGGGATTCAGTTAGTCATATATTAATATATACATCCTTTTTCTTCTTTTAAATTTCTAATTGGAGGATACTTACTTTAAAATGTTGCGTTGGTTTCTTCTGTATAGTGAAGTAAATCAACCATCTGCATACAATTTCCCGTCCCTTCTGAACCTCCTTCCCATCACCCCCTCTTCCCACCCCACTAGGTCATCACAGAGCACCCAGCTGAGCTCCTGGGGCTACACAGCAGCTGCCCGCTAGCCATCTGTTTCACACGTGGAGGATGGGACGATCTGGGAGGCTGAGATTGATATATTTAATTTTATTCCTTTTGGCCACACCTGAAAACAAGGGGGAGATGACTGTGTATTGTGGTTCAGATGACTTCGTAGAAAGGGGAGAAACCAGAGAGACTGCAGCCAGAGAGAGGAAGCCCCCTGAACCAGGGGGAGGGGGTCTCCTGAGAGGGCTGAGCGCGGTGGGGCATGGCGAGGGGAGCACGCACCCCAGGTCTGTGCTGATGACTCTGGGGCGACTTTGCCTGTGTGTAGGGGAAGCTGCCTTGACCGTAGTAGAAAGCCAGGCCTCCAGGATGATGACCACCAGCCGTCTAGCCGCGTCCGCCCGCCCCCACAGCAGGTGAGTAGCTGTGGTCCTTTCTCCTGCAGCCTCTCCTGTGGGGCCGTCAACCTTCATGCAGTCAGTCACCTTATCCTGGAGCCCACATCGGTCAGAGCCAAGGCCCCAAGCTCACCCACCGTGCCCCTCCGCCCAGGCCCCTCCTCATCCTCTATCTTCCCATTCGAGCCCGGCCAGACGTCTGCTCTGCAGACTCCTCCTCTATTAGCATCCCTGCTGGAGGGGAGGTCGTGGTCCTCCGCTCTTTCAACAAAACAGCACAGATGACTTTTGAATGCGGAGGAAGAAGAGACACCAACCTCCAGGTTTAGCAGCCTGGAGCTGGCAGTCGTGGGAGCGGTGAGAGCACAGAGCCAGCCTGCCGTCAGTGACCGGCAGGCGCATCTCCTGCGCTGAGATGCCTCAGGCACAGGCGACATTGGAGAGGGAAGCGGGCACAGTACAGAGCAAAGTGCAAAGCTGGGCTATTCCAAGGGGCCCTCAGGGCTGAGCCGTGAGGCAGGTCCCTGGGAGTCTTCAGACGGGGCTGCCGGGCGCACGGCCACAGACTTTGCTCCCCATGAGGCTCCCCGGCGTCTGAGTTCTGGGTGGGGGGCATGGAGGGGCCCGGGGCTCTGACTGCTCTTCGCCCCTCCCAGGACCCACTACGTGCTCCTGGTGTTCCTGAAGGTGCCTTTCTTGCTCGGCTTGGTCGGTGCTGTGCTCTGGTTGGAGGAACGTCAGAGGGACCCTGTGGAGCAGTGGGAAGAGCCCATCTACTCGAACTTGTCCTCTGAGCTTCTGACCAAGGATGCCCCCGTTTAGACGGACGGGTGAGCGGGCCCTGCCAACACCGCACCCCGTTTCCAGAGGAAACTCAGCTGTGGAAGAAGCACCCTGGAGTCCCAGGATGCGCCCGCCCCACCCTGCCATGCCCGGCTCAGGGCCACCGCTCCTGACGTGCGGTCCCCACCTGGAGGACCAGCGCCTTGCTCCTGTCTCTCTGGGTCACAAGTGCCCTGCCTGGACCCACACTTGGGGTTCAGGGTCCACAGTTGGGAGCTGCTGGGCTAGAGCCCAAGTTCAGACCATTGTGCGCCCACTGCTGGAAGAACTGGGGCGCAGGGCCGGGGTCCAAAGTCCAGAGAGAAGCCACAGCGGCGCAGGAGAGGGGCGGGGGCCCTCCTCCCTGAGACCAGCTCAGCATGCTCCCAGACTAGGCTTCCAACATATGGGATTTTGTAGCCTTTAAAAGCTAGTTGAGCTAGGTTTTTATTTTTTTTTAATAAATTTTTTAAGCTTAAGCTTAAAAAAGCTAGTTGAGCTGGTTTTTTTTTTTTCATTTATTTTTTGATTAAAGGATAATTGCTTTACAGAATTTTGCTGTTTTCTGTCAAACATCAACATGAATCTCAAGCTGGGTTTTGTTGGCTCGTGACCATCACTTGACTTGATGCACTCACGTGTACATACACACCTTACGATGTGTGTGTGTGATTCTGGGGAGAGTCCTGGTTCTGGACTGTGACAGGTTGATGTCCCCTCTGCCAAGGGAGGACACCACTGTGTGTCCAGGGGGCTGAGGAGGGGCCCTGGGGCTGGCCTTTCTCCTCTCCTTCCTCCCCC
>SJYC01082658.1:0-13632 GCA_006408675.1 Madoqua kirkii
CTCTGGCGCCCCAAGCCCCCTGCCCCCCATCTCTCAGGGGCTGCACTCCCCCAGGGGCTGAGCCCAGCCTTCACTTCCCCCCTCAGCAGGACCACAGGGTCTCCCTGGGGCCGCGGGGCCCCAGAAACCACCTCAAGGTCAGGGAGGGTGATAGAAGAGCTGTCTGAGGGAAGGGGCGGTGTCTCTTTAAACACCGTGTGCATCAGGTTGATTACAGTTGTCTGAGGGAAATGTTGTTGCCTCTCTGAAGTGATGCCCTTTGGGGACTTCCCTGCTGGCTCAGTGGTTAGAACTCTGAGCTTCCCCTGCAGGGGCCGTGGGCTCCAGCCCTGGTTGGGAAACTAGGATCCCACATGCTCTGTGGCTCAAAAGTTTTTTTAAAAAAGTTATATTCTTTAAAATCATCATAATAATTTAAAATGTCTGAGGGAAAGTCGCCTTTTTGAAGCGCCTCACGTGCGTCAGGGACGCTCTGGGATTCAGTTTCTCTGTGTCACAGGTCATAGTCCTCACACCAACGGCAGCCTCACTTCACTGAGGAGAAACAGTTCCACCTGAGATGTGTCCCTCCACACCTAGACAGGCAAGCATGACAGTAGACACATGTTTGGAATGTTTCCCTTTGGCCATTCCCCCAGCTTTACTGGGCTTCCCTGGGGGCTCAGTGGCAGAACCCTCTTGCCAATGCAGGAGATGCAGGTTCGATGCCTGGGTCAGGAAGATCCCCTGGAGAAGGAAATGGCAGCCCATTCCAGTATTCTTGCCTGGAGAATCCCATGGACAGAGGAGCCTGGCGGGCTACAGTCCATGCGGTCCCAAAGAGTTGGATACGACCAAACGTATTCAAAAGCAGAGACATTACTTTGCTGACTAAAGTCTGTCTAGTCAAGGCTATAGTTTTTCCAGTGGTCATGTATGGATGTGAGAGCTGGACTGTGAAGAAGGCTGAAAGCCGAAGAATTGATGCTTTTGAATTGTGGTGTTGGAGAAGACTTTTGAGAGTCCCTTGGACTGCAAGGAGATCCAACCAGTCCATTCTGAAGATCAACCCTGGGATTTCTTTGGAAGGAATGATACTAAAGCTGAAACTCTAGTATTTTGGCCACCTCATGTGAAGAGTTGACTCATTGGAAAAGACTCTGATGCTGGAAGGGATTGGGAGCAGGAGGAGAAGGGGACGACAGATGGTGAGATGGCTGGATGGCATCACTGACTTGATGAATGTGAATCTGAGTGAACTCCAGGAGTTGGTGATGAACAGGGAGGCCTGGTGTGCTGCGATTCATGGGGTCGCAAAGATTCGGACATGACTGAGCGACTAAACTGAACTGAACTGAACTGAAGTGACTCAACAGTGACATATAAAAACTATGTATATTTAAGGTATGAATGTTATTTTTTAAAAGGTGCACAGTGTGCTAATTTAATATACATATACACTGTGAAATGAGTATCCCAATCAAGTTAACACAGTCACTTTACACACTTATTTTTTTAAACCAGTTTTAATATTTTTTGTGCAATGAAAACATGAGATCTACCCTCTTACAAATCCCCAGGATGCAGCAGTCTGATGAGCTGAAGTCCCCATACTCTTAGAGCCCAGATTTACTCACCTCAGACCTGGAAGGCTGTGTCCTTTGGTCAGCCTCTCCCATTCCTCCCCATCCCCGACAGCCCCTCCCCACCACAACCACATTCCATTCCCTGGTTCTACATGGAATATTTCTTTCTGAATGCCTGTGAAGACCCATCAGTCCTGCCCTTTGTCCTAATAGGTGGGCCCTGGTTCTCAGCCCCGAGAGGCCACCGGAAGATGCCTCACCTGAGAGTAAAGGAGGAGGGAATCTTCCCCGTCCCCAGTAAGGTGGCTGGGAGCTCCCCTCTCCCACCTCCCCAGGGGTACAGTAACCCCCTCTCTTTGTCCTTTGGCCAACGAGGAACCTCCCTCTTTGCACTTGGTTTAGGGTTCTGGGCCGTGCTGGGCCTGCAAGTTCCCAAAAAGAACAGAATTTGAGCCAGAGTTGGTGATGGACAGGGAGGCCTGGCGTGCTGCAGTCCATGGGGTCACAAAGAGTTGGACACGACTGAGCGACTGAGCTGAGCTGACTGAAGACTCTCCAAGTCACCCTGTTGGGAACCCACAGTCTACCAGCTCCCAAGTCCCGCCCTCTGTGAATATGTCCTGGATCCAGCCTTCTGAAGATCCAACCAGATGGATTCAGGTGACCATAGCAGCTCTGCTCTGCAGGAGGCAAAGCCAGAGTCCAGCTGCCTCGTCGGCTCAGGTGGCTGAGGGGCCATCGGCAGTTGCCAGCCTGGTGACAGCGATTTTCCCACAGTTCTTTGCAGCTGATATTCGCTTAGCCCCTGATCTCTATGGAGAAACTGTGGGTGATTGTTACTAACACAGTGTCATCAAAGAAAATCCACTGGAGTGGGCAACCCCTGTTTGTCCTGAACCCCATCTCTGCCACACACGCACACTCACCCACTCATGCGCGCACACACACACATACAATCACACACATTCACACACACACTCACGCTTCTGGGAATTGCCTCTTGGGTGCCGATGAATGCTGTCAGGCAACATTTGACTAATTATGCCCACTCTCCAGGGCAGGGAGAGAGACAGAAATGAAGTAGGTCAGCACTACAGCTGGGATGGTATTTTGCAGCCAGTGTGTTTCTAGCAAGAGCCTGGTACCCAAGCCCTCATGCCCTCCAATAGCTGTAAGCTCAGATGGTTCTTCCCTCGTGTGTGGTTTCAGTGGGTTCTGTAGCCAAGTGTTGGCCGAGGTAGAGAGAGCGGATGTGGATTGCTCTTTAGAGGAAAGCGCAACTTCTCCTTCCCCGTGAGCTCCTGTTCATGGGCCTTTACTTCTGAGCATCTGCGCAACCACAGAGGAAGCTCACCCAGAGCAAAGAGAAGCGAGTCAGGGGTGGGAGAAGCAGCAGGAGCCCAAGCCAGGACTCGGGGAGCTTTCCTCTTGATGACAGATGCATCCTGAACGATGCTTTCCTAATGAGTGCGTGCTAAGTTGCTTCAGTTGCATCCGACTCTGTGCGACACTATGGACTGTAGCCCACCAGGCTCCTCTGTTCATGGGATTCTCTAGGCAAGAATACTGGAGTGGGTAGCCGTGCCCATCTCCAGGGGATCTTCTGGACCCAGGGATGGAACTCGGGTATCCTGCATTGCAGGCAGATTCTTTACCATCTGAGCCACTAATGAGGCCCTGTTTTCTTGATAAATGAGGTGAAAGGAGTAAGTTTCCAGCACCTTGAGCACCTGTTCTCTGAAACTCCCTTCTCCACAGCTGGCTTGTCTGCCTGGCTTTGTTCCACCTGCCCCAGACTTCCCAGATCCTCATGGCTGGCTTTGTTTCTGTCCTTATCTGGGGACCCTGCCTCCTGTGAAGCTGGAAGTCAAGGTTCCTCCCAGAAGGGGAGCCCAGATGCACCTCTGGGGGCTTTCCTGAGTTCCCCCTACACTCACGCTGGGAGAGTTAGCAGGGAGGGGGCCTGGAACCTGGGTCCCTCTGGGCAGCCGTCTCCCATCCCCTTGCTGCTGGGCACTGCCCTCCCCCTCGCTCCTCCTCTGCCAGTCATCTCTGTTGCTCCACAACAAGTGGGTTGTTAGTTCCTAGACCAGAGATCGAATCTGCATACCCTTGCAATGTGAGGGAGTTCTTAACCACTGGACCACCAGGGAAGTTCCAAACTAATCTTAATAAAGCAAATGTGGGAAGGAAAAAAAAAATCCAATGCTAATCATACCCTAGTCATCAAACCAGAAAGATGGGTAGAATCTTTGCTTTGAAGACTTTTATTTAGGGCATTGCCCTGACCACAAAGAGAAAAAGTGGGAATCTTGGAGGGGAAGGGCAGCTGGCCAGAGGCGGGAGGGGGCTACGACGGGGCGTCAGGAGGATGGACACTGTCTATAGTTTAAACACAGCTCCGCGTGCATTCTGCTTATCCCATCACCAAGACAAAAGCTCACAGACTGGTTTGCATCAGGCTCTAAACCCTGTACGCAGAGTTTCCTGTCACTGCTGCGTCTTCTGGAGGAGATGGGAGAAGAAACTAGAGGAAAGAGAAACACCAAGGAGATCTGGGCTGGAGGCTTGGGAGCCAGGTAGCCAGCATCCAGACCAACATGGCGGCCGCAGGGCTCATGTCACTACCAAGCTCGTGAGGTTTCGGCTGGTCTGCCTCGAGGTGTGCCGCGAGAGTCAAATGCACACTAGGTGCTGAAGACTTGCTGTGGAAAAAAGAATTGAAAATATCTCCAGTGCCACTGAAATGATAATATTTTGAGTGCATTGAGTCAGTTCAGTTCAGTTCAGTTGCTCAGTCACGTCTGACTCTTTGCAACTCCATGGACTGCAGCGCGCCAAGCCTCCCTGTCCATCACCAACTCCTGGAGTCCACCCAAACCCATGTCCATCGAGTCAGTGATACCATCCAACCATCTCATCCTCTGTCGTCCCCTTCTCCTCCTGCCCTCAATCTTTCCCAGCATCAGGGTCTTTTCAAATGAGTCAGCTCTTTGCATCAGGTGGCCAAAGTATTGGAGTTTCTGCTTCAACATCAGTCCTTCCAATGAACACCCAGGACTGATCTCCTTTAGGATGGACTGGTTGGATCTCCATGCAGTCCAAGGGACTCTCACGAGTCTTCTCCAGTGTATCAGGTAATACTACTAAAGTTAATTTCAACTTTTAAAAAGTGTTTTTAAAGTGGCCAATAGAAAAAATTTTAATGGCACCGGGGTAAAATCCACATAAGATTGAGATTTGCTGCTGTTTTTATATCAAGACACGCAAGAGCTGGAAAGGGAGAATTCTGAGGCTGCCCCCAGCCCTGCCTGGGGAAGCGGAGAGGGGTGGGCTTCTCAGGATGGTGGGAAGAGGAGACGTGAGACTAGGGACAGAGCTGGTTCAGAGAGTTAAGACGATCAAACATCACACTGAGACGCCAGGAATTTCTGAGGATAAATCAGGAGAGATCCTCTAAGGATTTTCTGGTCTCTCCTCTCCTGGGTAGCTCTTTTTTGGCCCTTTCAGATTACAAAATAAAGATTTCAGACTTAAAAAAAAAAAAAACCAACGTGGATTTGCACATAATCTGCTAAACCTGGGTTCCTAAGGTGCCCTGAGAAAGCCTGGGGTTTGATCTTATCCTGAATAATTTGTGCCAAAAAACATGGTAGCGATTTCCCTGGTGCTCCAGTGGCTAAGAATCTGCCTGCTGATGCAGGGGAGACGTGTTTGATCCCTGGTCAGGAAGCTAAGATCCCACACGCCTCAGGGCAACTACGCCCACTCGCCGCAACTGCTGAGTCCAGGAGTCACAGCTAGAGAGAAGCCCAAGCGCTGAAACAAAGATCCCGCGTGTGGCGAGCAAGACCGGCACAGTCAAAAACGAGTGAGTATTTTTAAAAAGAGAGAGCGTTGCAGCGGGATCAGGACGTGCGGACTGTGGTCCTTGCACGGCGTGACCTTCTGCCTCTGGTTTCCCTGCCCCTCTCCTCCTAATGTCCCGCGTGCAGTGAAGATATAGACGCAGTGTCTCCTGACAGCTTTTTCATCTTAAACTTCGAGAAAGCTTGAGCCCTCTCTCTGCACAGCAGGCACCCACGGGTGGTTGTTCTCCGTGCTAATGAGCAGAATGAGGAAGAGGAAAGCCGTGAAGCGAGAACCATGCTTATCTCGTCTATTTCTCCATCCCCCGAGTGGACACCACCTGGTATCTAGTAAATAGTTAATATACACAGGAATGAGGAAATGACAATGTGGGGGTGTCGGTACGAGAGTGGGGGCCTGTCCCCGTGAGGAGGAGTTCATTTAAAATAAAACTCAGTGTTGGGCGGTAGGGAGGGGGAGTTTAGAAAGACACATGGAACGTTTGCCAGGCTCAAAGGACCAATGTCATGATCTGACTTCACTCTTATTTTTTCTGAACAAACCTCATGGCCTGTGGGGCGCTCAGTTCTCTGATCAGGGATCAAACCCAGGCCCCTTGCAGTGGAAGCGCGGCTGACAGGGAAGTCTCAACTTCATACTTTAGTAAGTCAAGCAAAGCCTTTAAACCAGAAGCTTTCAGCCGGAGACAATGAGGGGACATCTATCAATGTCAGAGATGCTTTTGGTTGTCATGACAGGTCTAGCGGTTAACAATCCACACCTCCCATGCAAGGAGCGAGGGTTCAATCCCTGGTCACAGAATTAAGATCCCACATGCTGCATGGTGTGGCAAAAAAAAAAAAAAGGAAGAAAAGAAAGGGTCGGAGGGAAGAAATGGGAGAATATGAAGAAGAAGGTAAAGGAGAAGAAAGAATTCATGATAATAAAAATAGGAAAAACAAAAGAAAAATAATAAAAATCTAGCTAAGAAAGGCTAACCCTGGGAGACAGATAAAAAATGAATCACTCCAAGGAAATAAACAGAGCCAAAGTTGAGAAACTCTATTTAAACAAAGAACATGATGCCAATTGCAGAATATTTGGAACACAAAGAAAGACAGAGACGATGAGGGCCCCTTGAGGCCAGCCTGGCTACAGAAGAAGGTAAAGGAGAAGAAAGAATTCATGATAATAAAAATAGGAAAAACAAAAGAAAAATAATAAAAATCTAGCTAAGAAAGGCTAACCCTGGGAGACAGATAAAAAATGAATCACTCCAAGGAAATAAACAGAGCCAAAGTTGAGAAACTCTATTTAAACAAAGAACATGATGCCAATTGCAGAATATTTGGAACACAAAGAAAGACAGAGACGATGAGGGCCCCTTGAGGCCAGCCTGGCTACAGAAGGAGATGCCCCAGCGGAGTGACGCCAGATCCAACCCAGGCTTATGAACTACCTTCTGCCTATTTCATGATTTAGGCAACCCCCCAGATAACTGAGACCAGAAAACTGGAGACGGGCCCTGAAGCCTGCCTGGAGGCGTGCGGTTAAGACTTTCAGGTTCCAGAAGGGACTTGTGTCCCTCATGAATCCTTTGGGCTGAGCCGTGGTGGAGTCTGAGCATCTCTGCTTGTCTGGCTGGAGTCTGGGTTCTTGATTTGCAAGGATGAGGATCAGGGCTGGGGGAATTCACCCAAGGGATGTAACACGAGGAGGCCTCCGTACCGTCTTCTACATCCATCCCCTTCAGATGCACATGGGGAGATTGGTCCAGCCAGACGAAACCCCAGGGTCCCTGTGGCCCATTTCATGAGGCAGAGCGACCCCAAGGGGACCGGTGCACCCTCTGTCTGCTGGGTCTGGAGCCTCCTGCCGCTCACACGCGTTCTCCTTGATCTCATCTCAGCATCACTCCTACACTCCCCACTTAAATTGCTGTTAGTTCAGTTCAGTCGCTCACTCATGTCCAACTCTTTGCAACCCCATGGATTGCAGCACACCAGGCGTCCCTGTCCATTATGGTCTGGGCCTCTCTAACCACTGACCAGGCTGTGTTGCCTCTGCCAGGCGAGAATTTGGAGTTGGAGGACTTAGTACCTCAAACATCTATGGGTAGAGAGTGGTTCTTTCTGAGCTCGACCCCTTGGAGCTCTGTACCCAGGAAGAAAGATGCTTCAGTGCACGGGTGGGGGCAAACGTTGGTCCCTAAGCTGGAGCCCCAGGGGGGCAAGAAGTCCTGTGATCGGCACTGTCCTGGCCAGGTTCCATCCGGAGCTCCCGATGGAGACTGCGGACTGTTTCCTCGCGCACGTGAACTTGGGCTGTGCTCCCTGTATGCACGGGCCTGCCACCCCGCAGCAGAGTGTGAAGACCACAGGAAAAGAAATGGCAACGGTCACTACATGGAAAAATGGGTTTGACGTCGCTCCTAAGTAAAGGAATGCTAATTGATAGTATTATCTCCAATCACACGAAAATTAGAGATTTGAGGATATCCAAGATGGGCAAGAGTGAAGGGAAATGGGCTCTGCTGGGTATTCTTAATGGGAAAGTCAGAGGGCAAGGCCTTTTGAAGGGCAACCTGTCAATATCTATTGAAATAAACAGTTCCCAGGGACTTCTGTGCTGGTCCAATATTTAAGTCTTTGTCTTCCAATGCAGGGTGTGCAGGTTGGATCCCTGGTCGGGGAGCTAGAATCTCACATACCTCACGGCCAAAAAACCACAGTATAAAACAGAGGCAATATTGTAGCACATTCAGTAAAGACTTTAAAAAAAAAAAAGAAAGTTTCACTGATGGGATTTTTTTCAACAGCTACAATCACAGATATATTTTATACACATGTATAAAAACATGGCTTATGATGGCCAAGGATGGATGGATGGAATTTTGATCTCTCCCATCTTGAACCTCTGTGTGTGTGTGTCTCTGTCTCTCTGTCTGTCTCTCTCTCACACACACCCACACACACACATCCATCAAATTGCTCCTAAGATGCTGAGTGTCCAGCTCTGGTCTTAATGAGGATGATACTGTTTCACTTCACCTGTGACATGAATAGAAAGCCCGAGAGCTCTTTCTCTGACATCTGTAGAGAATTTTATGCAGCCCTTTCTCCTGGCCCCACATCCTTTGGGTCAGCTGACAGCTGACAGTTTGATGATCTGGGGAGTGTAGTCCTTGTCTGACCCTCCCCACTCTGTGAGGATGGTTCTGCTTCTGCAGAAGTGAAGAGCGGCTGAGTCAACTGATCATCCGCAGTGACTTCCTTTTTAGGGAGTATAGTTGATGTACAATGTTACATGTTATGGGTGTGCAATATAGCAATTCACAAGCTTTTTTTTTTCTTTTTCAAAAATCATTCATTCATTTGTTTTTGGCGTGCTGGGTCTTTGTTGCTGTGCAGGCTTTTTTCTCGGTTGCGGCAAGCAGGGGCTGCCCTGTGCTTTCGGCGTGCGGGCTCCTCACTGTACAGCTTCTCTGGCTGCCGGGCACAGGCTCAACAGTTGCGCTGTAACAGCTTGGTTGCTCTGCGGTCTGTGGGATCTTCCCGGATCAGGGATTGAACCCGAGTCTCCTGCGCTGGCAGGCAGATTCTTTACCACTGAGCCACCAGGGAAACCGTGACTCACAAGTTTTAAAGGTTATACTCCATTTATAGTTATTATGAAATGGTGGCTCTGCTCTCTGTGCCGTACAATACATCTCTGTAGCTCATTTATTAGACACACAGAAGCTTGTGTCTCTTGATCCCCTGCCCGCATCTTGCCCCTCCCTCTCCCCTCTCCCCGCTGGTAACCACTTACTTGTTCTCTGCATCTGTGAGTCTTGATGGTGACTTTCGCCTTGAATTCAGTTTATTGAGTGTTAGATGCTTAGAGACCCTTGTCAATCCAAGCTCCCTGCTCCTTTATAAACATCATTTCTCCTCTTCACTTGCCTTCCAGATTTAGCCACCTGCACACACTAACGATGACAAATAGATGGGGAAACAATGGAAACAGTGAGGAATTTTATTTTTCTGGGCTCCAAAAATCCCTGCAGATGGTGACTGAAGCCATGAAATTAAAAGACGCTTGCTCCTTGAAAGAAAAGCTATGACCAGCCTAGACACTACTTTGCTGACAAAGGTCCATGCAGTCAAGGCTATGGTTTTTCCAGTGGTCATGTGTGGATGTGAGAGTTGGACTATAAAGCAAGCTGAGCCCCGAAGAACTGATGCTTTTGAACTGTGGTGTTGGAGAAGACTCTTGAGAGTCCCTTGGACTGCAAGGGGATCCAATCATCCTAAAGGGAATGATTCCTGAATATTCATTGGACGGATTGATGCTGAAGCTGGAACTCCAATACTTTGGCCACCTCAGGTGAAGAACTGACTCATTGGAAAAGACCCTGATGCTGGGAAAGATTGAAGGTGGGAGGAGAAGGGGACAACAGAAGATGAGATGGTTGGATGGCATCATTGACGTGATGGACGTGAGTTTGAGTAAGCTCCGGGAGCTCGGGAGCTGGTGATGGACAGGGAGGCCTGGTGTGCTGCAGTCCACGGGGTTGCAGAGTTGGACACGTCTGAGCAACTGAACTGAGCTGAACTGACACACTAACGAACCGATGCCGACATCGGTTATTAAACAGTTCACTGCACTTCGCTTACTAAACAGCTAGCATCCTTACACTTGTTTTAATGTGTTACTTGTAAATACATGTTATTACAGCTTGCAGAAGGCAGCTGAGGTTGACTCGGCTGTTTCATCACAGAAATCAACCAACCTGGGCTGTTGGGTTTTACCTTTTAAGGGTGACTAGCTATGCTCCCGCCTGTTACTATTAAAATAAAGGTCTTGGTGCCTTGCAGATTTGCTTAACAATTACTGATAAAGAGAAAGAAAGGGAAGGGAGGGAGGGAGGGAGGAAGAAAGAGAGAGAAAGGAAGACAAAAGGTAGAAAGGAAGGGAGGAAGGGAGAGGGAGGAAGGCAAGTCTCTTACAGGGAAATGTTCTTTGGTTCAAGGCCTCTATTTGGTGGGTCCACGTGATGACTCTAAACAATTCTGAGAGCACTGTCATTTGCTTTTTACACTTTTCCTCCAGTCACATGGGAACCCAGGGTCTGCCCTTGGCCTGGGCTTTAGGGTGTGTTATGGACTCATTTGCTCCAGGTGGCCCAGATTCGCAGCCTGTATGGAGAGGGCAAGAGTCCTGAGGGTCAAATTCAAAGGTTCTGAGAAGAATGTTATAGCAAAGAGATGGCAGCAAGTAACTTTCAGACAAGTAATTTTGGCAAGGCTATGGTCCTCCCAGTGGTCACGTACGGTTGTGAGAGCTGGACCAGAAAGAAGGCAGAATGCCAAAAAATTGATGCCTTCAAACTGTGGTGCTGGAGAAGACTCCTGAAAGTCCCTTGGACAGCAAGGAGATCAAGCCAGTCAATCTTGCTGCTGCTGCTGCTAAGTCACTTCAGTCGTGTCCGACTCTGTGCGACCCCATAGACGGCAGCCCACCAGGCTGTGCTGTCCCTGGGATTCTCAGGCAAGAGTACTGGAGTGGGTTGCCACTTCCTTCTCTAATGCATGAAAGTGAAAAGTGAAAGTGAAGTCGCTCAGTCATATCTGACTCTTTGCGACCTCATGGATGGAAGCCTACCAGGCTCCTCTGTCCATGGGATTTTCCAGGCAAGAGTACTGGAGTGGGTTGCCATTACCTTCTCCAAGTCAATCTTAAGGGAGATCAACCCTGAATACTCACTAGAAGGACTGATGCTGAAGCTGAAGCTCCAGTATTTTGGGCATCTGATGTGGAAAAGTCCCTGATGCTGGAAAAGAGTGAGGGCGGAAGGAGAAGAGGGTGTCAGAGGATGAGATGGTTAGGTGGCATCCCCGATGCAATAGAAATGAAACTGGGCAAACTCTGGGAGATGGTGAGGGACAGGGAGGCCTGGCGTGCTGCAGTCCATGGGGTCACAAAGAGTCGGACACAACTGGGCAACTGAACAACAACAATTCAGACACTGAGAATCCAGGTCAAGGCCACCTGGAGGGAGTCTCAGAGGCAACCAAACAAAGTGGATGGCAGATGGGCAGGTGGAAGGAGCTTTAAGAACTTGCTGGGACTTCCCAGCCATCCAATGGCTGAGACTCTATCTTTCAATTCAGGAGATGCAGGATCGGTCTCTGGTCTGGGGACTAAAATCCCACATGCTACAGTGAAGACAGAACCCAGCCATAAATAAATAGTTATTATTTAAAAGAAAAAAGAGCTTGCTTCTGAGTCTGGTGAGACTGAAAGCCTACAGGGCCACTGGGCCATCGCTGGATGAGAAAACAAGAGTCTCAGTGACCTTGGGGGACAGTCCAGATCCTGGAGCGGGTCTGGCAGAGGTGAGACCTAAGACCTGCTCTGTCTGACCCCAGACTCATTATATCAGCCACAGGAGGTATGACTGCCCTTCCCTGTGACCTCCTGGAGTCAGGCTGGGGACCATCCAGGGACTGGGAACCAAACAAGAGAAGCCAAAGTTGAGGAGGGAATCGACTTTGCACAGTGGGAGTGGCGATGGAGGCATTGCAAAGCTGAGTGGGAGTTGTCCTGTCATTTCTCCTCCTTCAAGCCCTGCCCCTTCTCAGCTGCACTGATCCAGAAAATACAGAATTTCTTCTGCCTTGACAGACTGGCTGGAGCAATGAAAATGGGCTTGGTGTGCAAAATGTGTGATTCCAAATATGGCCACAAGGTGGAGTGAGACAGCCGTCCAGTCCTCCTTCCTGGCTCCAGTGCTGAGGGTTTATACAATCGACTTGCTTCGGAGACAGATTTAAAAACACGTGGTTTGGGGGCGGGGGCGGGGGCAGGGAAACAGTTTTAAAGTCATTTTGTTAACCTTGAGTGAGTGAGCCCTGGGTCATCTTTCTAAAGGACTCTGGCTAATTTAGAAGTGCCTTTCAGCCCCTTAGACCGGGTGTGAATGTATGACTGTGTGCTGTGCGCGCTAACTGCCTTCAGTCTCGTCTGACTGTCTGTGACCCTCTGGACTGCCGCCCGCCAGGCTCCTCTGTCCCTGGGATTCTCCAGGCAAGAACAGGATTGGTCTCTTATGTTTCCTGCATTGGCAGGCGGGCCCTTTACCACTGGCGCCACCTGGGAAGCCTGAATATATGATTAACCTAACATTGTTTAATACTGCTTCCTTTCCCCTTCCCCGCCGGCTCAAACAGTAAAGAATCTGCCTGCAATGCAGGAGACCCAGGTTCGATCCCTGGGTCAGGAAGATCTTCTGGAGAAGGGAATGGCAACCCACTGCAGTATTCTTGCCCATAGAGTTGCAAAAAATCAGAAAATACCTGAACACTTTCACTCACATTTAATACTGCGAACATCTACCATGCAGGCAGCCTGGGACAAACACAGTGCTGTATTTTGAAGGGAAATCTGAATTGCGAAACAAAGGCAAGACCCAACTGGGGAAGGGCTTTATCGGACGCCATTGGGATCCCAAGACACAAGAAGGGCATCTGGCTGCAGCAGGCAGTCCGAAAGAGGTCATATAATCAACCTACACACAGATGATTCAGGAAAACGTCATGTGTAAACGGAAGAACAAAACGAATGTGGTAAAAGGATATATAGGGGTGCTATGTACCATTTTCTGGATCATGGAAAAAGCAAGAGGGTTCCAAAAAAACATCTACTTCTGCTTTATTGACTATGCCAAAGCCTTTGACTGTGTGGATCACAATAAACTGGAAAATTCTTCAAGAGATGGGAATACCAAACCACCTGACCTGCCTCTTGAGAAATCTGTATGCAGGTCAGGAAGCAACAGTTAGAACTGGACATGGAACAACAGACTGGTTCCAGATAGGAAAAGGAGTACGTCAAGGCTGTATATTGTCACTCTGCTTATTTAACTTCTATGCAGAGTACATCATGAGAAACGCTGGACTGGAAGAAACACAAGCTGGAATCAAGATTGCCAGGAGAAATATCAATAACCTCAGATATGCAGATGATACCACCCTTATGGCAAGAAGTGAAGAGGAACTAAAAAGCCTGTTGATGAAAGTAAAAGAGGAGAGTTAAAAAGTTGGCTTAAAGCTCAACATTCAGAAAACGAAGATCATGGCATCTGGTCCCATCACTTCATGGGAAATGGATGGGGAAACAGTGGAAACAATGTCAGACATTATTTGGAGGGGCTCCAAAATCACTGCAGATGGTG
>SJYC01082660.1:0-18403 GCA_006408675.1 Madoqua kirkii
ATCTCAAAAATGACAGAATGATCTCTGTTCGTTTCCATGGCAAACCATTCAATATCACAGTTATCCAAGTCTATGCCCCAACCAGTAATGCTGAACAAGTTGACATTGAACGGTTTTATGAAGACCTACAAGACCTTTTGGAACTAACACCCAAAAAAGATGTCCTTTTCATTATAGGGGACTGGAATGCAAAAGTAGGAAGTCAAGAAACACCTGGAGTAACAGGCAAATTTGGCCTTGGAATGCAGAATGAAGCAGGGCAAAGACTAATAGAGTTTTGCCAAGAAAATGCACTGGTGATAGCAAACACCCTCTTCCAAGAACACAAGAGAAGACTCTACACATGGACATCACCAGATGATCAGCACCGAAATCAGACTGATTATATTCTATGCAGCCAAAGATGGAGAAGCTCTATTCCTGGTAAGATATATCTAAAAATAGTACAATGAAATGTGCATTTAAAAAATACACTAGGATGGGAAACAGCCATCACTTGATTTAAGTAATTTAGGTAGACAAAATTCAATAAAATTCCTCCAGAAAATAGAGACAAACACACATTTTACATTGGCTTAAACCATTTTGTACCCAAACTCCCTAAGAGAGAAATAATTTAATTTGAAAAGATCAGCTATATTGATTGATCCAGAAGACTCTTGGTACTTCCCAGAAGAATGAGGCTGATGAAAAGAAGAATCACTTTGATATGAATTAGGGAACAAATAGATTTATAGAGTAAGTCTCAGGCTTCATATACTTCATTTTTCAAAATATGACCTGCAGTATAATCAGAAATCAAAAGTAAAGCTTTTGAGGAATCCACTGATGTGTGGTCAGCTCATTCAATTCAGAGATCCACAATTTTTAATACCAGTATTGACATGAATGATTGCAAGGCCTCAGGACAGCAACTACTTTTTCAAGAAAATAAGACAGCATAACAAATGTGGATCTATTATATAGAATTAGTGTGCTGTTGGGGAAGGAGCATGGAATTTGAATGGATAAAGAATTCAGGGTAAGAAAATTTGAGTTCTTATCCAGTTCTGACATTTATTTATTTCTAAATAATGATAAAATATAACCCACAGTGTCACTGCAAAAGTCAACTAAAATAATGCATATCAAAGGGTTTATATATACATATATATATATGTATATATATGCACACACACACAGTGTACAAGCATTAAATATTCCTCCCAGTAGATAGTAAACTGAAAGCTAGAGCTAATCTTATCTCTCTAGCACAATCTCAGACTCACAGGTTTTGATAAATGTTTAGTAAATAAATGAATGACCACCCCATATCGCACACTAAAAAAGACTGTCTTGACTGCACACATAGTTGTACAAAGTAAGTTATACAATATGCAAATATAAGCTTAAAAAAAAGCTTATGCTAAAATATAAATGAATTAGATGCACATTTATACATATAGTCTTTCTATATATAAAGTATACATATACAATGTATATGATTTAATAGTTCAAATACATTGTATAAAAAGAAAATGTAAGAGAACTGAATTTTTTTAATAGAACCTACCACAATCGAAGCACCTAGGATTCAGTGAAATAAATAACAAATTCCTACTTGAGGGGGACAATCTGACTGAGAGTGTTCACTACACCATATTGCTTTTATGGCCAAATATTTGTTTCATATGATTACTCTTCAGCAAACCTTCCAGAATGCAGTTCAACTTTTATTTGCCATTGTAAAACTCTTCCAATCAAATTAACAATTGGGGTCGGGGGGTATTTTACAAATGAAAACTCTATGAACACAATTGAATGAAGGTGAATTACCTGGGTCTGTAGAGGCAATAGCATAGGTATTTTGTTCTAACTCTTTTGGCTTGAATGAATATTCTCATCCAAGGATCAAAATATAGAACAGATGTATAGGCTCTGAATGACCATCTCTCTGGAAAACTAGGAAAGAAAATAATTGAATATAATAATGACATTATGTGAGAAAAAAAAAATAAGACTACCAAGTCATAATGATTACAACTAGCAACTCCAGAACGTTTTTTCCTAAACTTAATGACATGACAAATAACAGCAAATCTTATAACACTCACAGACCCCTAAATACAAGGACTTACCTGAATAACCTACACTTAGATTAGAACTGCCCACAATGCAGGAGACCTGGGTTGGGATGAGCCCCTGGAGGAGGATGTGGCAACCCGCTCCAGCACTCTTGCCTAGAGAATACCCATCCATGGACAGAGAAGCCTAGTGGGCTAAAGTCCATGGGGTTGAAGCAAATCTTATAACACTCACAGACCCCTAAATACAAGGACTTACCTGAATAACCTACACTTAGATTAGAACTGCCCACAATGCAGGAGACCTGGGTTGGGATGAGCCCCTGGAGGAGGATGTGGCAACCCGCTCCAGCACTCTTGCCTAGAGAATACCCATCCATGGACAGAGAAGCCTAGTGGGCTAAAGTCCATGGGGTTGCAAAAAGTCGTCCGAGCGACTGAGCGACTTCACTTTCACTTTTCATTTTCATGCATTGGTGAAGGAAATGGTAACCCATTCCAGTGTTCTTGCCTGGAGAATCCCAGGGACAGGGGAGCCTGGTGGGCTGCCATCTATGAGGTCGCACAGGGTAGGACACGACTGAAGTGACTCAGCAGCAGCAGCAGCAGACTTACATCAGTGGAGAAGGAAATGGCAACCTACTCCAGTACTCCTGCCTGGAGAATCCCTTGGACTGAGGAGCTTGGTGGGCTACAGTTCATGGGGTTGCACTCAGACATGATTGAGCAACTGACACTCACACAGACTTATATCAGCAATAGAAAAGATACTTTTCATTAAAACTATCAGCCCGAAGGACAAAATCACATCAAATAAACAAAATAATTCCCTTGCTTATGCATAACAAAAAGGATCTAGGCCCATATGAATGAAATACATTTCCATGTAGTTACTATGCAGAGAGAAATACAATAAAATGTTTAATTTGCCTTGAAAATTATGAACAAGAAACGTAAAACTTCATTCTATAACTGAGATAAGTATTAACATGAGGATTACAATAAATATTAATGGACAGTTGAAGGGAGGGATCCAACAATGGAAGTAAAAAATAAAAAGAGAAAAGTAAAGGATGGAAAGGCAATGAAATTGAAGCGGAACGACGTAAACAGCCTACGAAGAAAACTGCTCTTGTAAAACAGTATGGTGTTGAGAAGTCTTTGTGTTGCTGTATACCAACAACTCCAGGGACCTTCAGAATTCAAGTGCATTTACAAACTGTAAATCCTCTCCAAATAGACAAGAAATAAAGATCAAAAAAGGCCTAGCCATGCCGAAGAAGTAGCACTCACTTTTCATCTACTAGGTCCAAGAAAAGACTGCTATGAAGGCCATAAGGCACAGACAGAAAGCAGGGAGTAGTAACCCTATCATTTTTACAATCCCACCTCAGTCCAGAGGGAGGCAAACTGATGGAAAAGAAACACAAAGCCTGTCTGGGTGGGGATGCTGCTGCTCAATGGGTCACAATGTTGACAGTTACTCAGTGAGAAAGAACAGAACTCTAAGGGATTCATAAAAATGACGACAAAGCTCACAGGCTTGCAGTCTAAGGAGTTCCAGGTTGGGTGTAAGTTCCTCCAGGCAGGATCTGAAGCTCATTATAAATCCATTAATTGTTTAAAAATGAATTCTTTTAAAGTAAGCCTTCAGTAGAATTTCCCAATATTAATTATGTAAAAGTATCTAGTCATGGCTGCTGTTTAGTCACTCAGTTGTGTCTGACTCTGCAACCACATGGACTGTACCCTCCACGCTCCTCCGTCCATGGGATTCTCCAGGCAAGAATACTAGAGTGGATTGCCATTTCTTTCTCCAGGGGATCTTCCTGACCTAGGGGTCAAATGTGGGTCTCCTCACTACAGGCAGATTCTTTACCATCTGAACCTGCAGGGAAACCCAAGGTTAACTGCAGTGGTCTTTAAATGGCAAATATGAGTAGCTGTAACGTGACAAGAAAGGCTGTGTGCGTGAAGGTATAATAGCACTGCAATAATGAAGCTGATTATTAGTTTACCAGAAGCTGCACAAGCAAGTCCTCACCTGTCAAGGAAAAAAAAGTCACCCTGGGACACTATAAAAATTCTGAGTACTTTTCCCATTATTCAAATCCTTTCTGGATCTCCTAATTTGAAATTGCCCCTACAGCTAGAAGCATTCTTTTAACTTTCCTCAAAGCTAACACTTCTCTGTCATTTGAAGGTAAAAGTCAAAAGTAATTCAGAGCCAAGTTTGAGAATTTGAGAAATACGCTAAGAGATCAAACTGAGTTAGACAAGTTTTGATTAAAAAAACATCACACAAATATAAAATAAGGACATGAATCTTTCCACCTCTTAATAGGTCATTTTCTACTCATTCAATAAATATTCAATGAATATTCACAGCACGTGTGTAGAGGATCCTCAAGCCCTTCCTCTGTGACGAGGGGAATGCACTAGAAAGTCTCACGAGACTTAGCATACAACTGTACTCAAGGCTAAGATTTATCATGGAGATGTATAAGGATATACAGGAACTCTTACAGAAAAGATAATGGTGTCTGGAAGAATCTTTGCCTGGCTTTCTCATGTTCTCTCCCTCTCATGAAGGGTCACACAGACAGTACTCTTCTGTAGCTATGAATATGTAGCAACATGCGTGTGATGCTGCCCATCAAGAGAGTGAGTACTCAAGGTTTTTTTGTCTTTGTTGTTTCTATCTTTGTTTTTTTCCCTGGGGCTGGTCATATAAGCACCCTCTGCCTAGCATGTATTAAAATTCCAGAGCCCCGGAAATAATGTAGATCTTCAGCATAAATCAGGTTATTTGCACAGTCTGCACACAGTGAGCCACCTTTATCTGTTAGAGAAAGTTCTGCATCAGTGATGAGGGACTGTTACTAGCTAAGTTCCCAGAAGCCGGCCAAGGGGGGGTCAATCTTGTAAACAAGCCTTTTAATATTAACTTCCCATTCACTTGTGACTAACAGAATGGCAATAATTCTTATGCTATTATGATGTTTCAGTGATAGAAGAAGAAGGCTAAATAGGAAATATGTATATGAAACAGGCCAATCAATGTCATTTTCAAATGCTTTTTTACTTATATATATCAAATGCTTTATATATTTTATATATTTATATATATCAAATGCTTAAGGTCCTTCATGACCCTGACCCCACTTAATTTTCTAGCCTGATCTCCCGCCAGCTTCAGTCTAGCCATTTAGGACTACTGACTTCTCCAGATATGGGATCTAGCTTTACAGTCCTTAAGCCTCGGCACATTTCAATTCGCTGGCCATTTTCAGTTACCTCCTCTTCACGCTTCAGCAGATGTCATTTGCTGTCACAGCCTGCCCTCACTCCCCAAGGCTGGGTGACTCATTCTCTTCCAGTGCCTCCCTCCTTCTGTGCCTCCTTTTCAGAGCACCTGGGCTTCCCAGTGACTCAGCAGTAAAGAATCTGCCTGCAGTGCAGGAGACCTGGGTCTGTTCCTCAGGTGGAGAAGATCCCCCAGGAGGAGGGCATGGCAACCCACTGGAGTGGGAGAATTCCATGGACAGAGGAGCCTGGCGGGCTGCAGTCCATAGGGTCAGAAAGAGTCAGACACGACTGAAGTTACTGAGCATGCATGCACCCCACTTAGTCTTGTCACTGCCTGTTTACCTACTGTATCCCCATCAGGCTGTATCCTCTATGAGGCTATCATCCTCATCAATAAGTATTTGTTGAATAAGTGAAAATTATTCAGGACTTCCTTGGTTTAATTTAGAATGAACAACAGAGGAGTCTCTGTTGTTTTTCAGTTGCTCAGTTGGATCTGACATTTTGCAGTCTCATGGATTGCAGCACATCAGGTTCCTCTGTCCTCCACTATCTCCCAGAGTTTGCTCAAATTCATGTCCATTGAGTTGGTGATGTTATCTACCCATTTCACCCTCAGCTGTCCCCTTCTCGTTTTTCCTTCAATCTTTTCCAGCATCAGGATCTTTTTCAATGAGTCAGCTCTTTGCATCTGGTGGCCAAAGTATTGGAGCTTCAGCTTCAGCATCAGTCCTTCCAATGAATATTCAGGACTGATTTCCTTTAGGATTAACTGGTTTGATCTGATCTCCTTTAGTCAAAGACACTGTCAAGAGTCTTCTCCAACACCACAGTTCAAAAGTATCAATTCTTTGGGTTGTTGGAAAAGGGTGTTTGCTATGACCAGCATGCTCTCTTGCCAAAACTTGGTTAGCCTTTGCTTTGCTTCATACTCCGGGGCCTAAACTTGCCTGTTACTCCATGTATCTCTTGACTTCCAACTTTTGTATTCCAATCCTCTTTGATGAAAAAGACAACTTTTTCTGGTCTTAGTTCTAGAAGGTCTTGTAGATCTTCATAGCACCATTCAGCTTCTTTGGCATCTGTGGTTGGGGCAAGGACTTGGATTACTATGATGTTAAATGGTTTGCTTTAGAAATGAACTGAGATCATTCTATCGTTTTTGAGACTGCGCCCAAGTACTGCATTTCAGACTCTTTTGTTGACTATGAGGGCTACTCCATTTCTTCTAAGAGATTCTTGCCCACAGTAGTAGATATAATGGTCATCTGAGTTAAATTCGCCCATTCCCTTCCATTTTAATTCACTGATTCCTAATATGCCCATGTTCAATCTTGTCATCTCCTGCTGCCCACTTCTAATTTACCTTGATTCATGGAACCAACGTTCCAGGTTCCTATGCAATATTGTTCCTACAGCATTGGACTTTACTTTCACCACCAGACACATCCACAACTGAGCATCATTTCTGCTTTGGCCCAGCTGCTTCATTCTTACTGGAGGATTAGTAATCACCCTCCACTCTTCCCCAGGAGTATACTGGACACCTCCCATCCTGAGGGGCTCATCTTTCAGCATCATATCTTTTTACTTCTTCATACTGTCCATGGGGTTCTCCAGGCAAGAATATTGGAGTGGGTATCCTTCCACAGTTCAGAAAATGACTCTAAAATCCAGGTACTGGACTAAATTAGATCCCTTCTGGAACATCTCAGAGGTGCCATATTTCTACTCATGAAAAACAGTATATGTTATAACCAAGACACTTTACTAAATTTACTGCCAAAGTCCCTAAAAAAATCTCTGAAGATTTTTGAAGTTGAAACTAACAAAGCCTAAATTATCTTGAATATACAGAAATACATAAAGATTTTTAACTAGTTTAAGTTCTGAACTGTATAAGGGATAACCAAATTTAACCTTAGGGTAGATTATACCTAAGAGAAATGTCAACTCAAAGAGATAATTTAAAAGGAAAGTTATAAGCTTCACAAAGTAATGAAAGTACTTCTACCATAACCACAGTACAGTAAGAAGCACATTATAACAATTTGAAGCTGTAACTTTTGATGTGTTCCCAGGCAGCTCAGTTAAGACATAAACTGGAGACATTACAGAATGCTGCCCAATGACTGTCAATTTAGAAATACACTGACAATATGTCACCTAATTTCAAAACATCACTTAGTACAAAATTTTTAACTCTGTGACTCTGTATTATATCATTGCTTTCAGAACTGCTTTGTCGGATGGGTTCCTCTAGTTGCCTGAGATCTGGAACTGTGATGGATTCTAGGGTATGAAAGGCCCTTTTGATGGTAGTCAATTCCATGACATGCCTTTTTTTGTCATGAATCTGTGACAAGAGTCCTGCTTTCTTCCATTTTATCATAAGGGTTGAATATGTTAAGAAGATAATAAGTAACTGAAAGCAACATGGGTACAAGGAAATCACATGCACAACAGACTAGATGAAATGGTCATACGATCCTAGCCCCTACAAAAAGGGAAAAATGCTGCAGGAGCACTTAAGCCTTCACAATTTGAAAACATAATTCACAAAGACACATACACCCCAATGTACATTGCAGCACCATTTACAATAGCCAGGACATGGAAGCAGCCTAAATGCTCAGCAACAAATGAGTGGATTAAGAAGATGTGTTACACTTATATACAATGCAATATTACTCAGCCATGGAAAGGAACAAATCTGAATCAGTTCTAGTGAGGTGGCAGGACCTAGAGTCTGTCATGCAGAGTAAAGTAAGTCAGAAAGAGAAAAACAAATATACAATTACGCATCTATATGGAATCTAGAAAAATGGTATTGATGAACCTATTTGTGAGGCATGAATAGAGACACAGACGATGAGACAGACTTGTGGACACACAGGGTGGGAAGGAGAGGGTGGGACAAACGGAGAGAGTAACACTGACATACATACACTGCCGTATGTGGGACGCTGCTGTACAGCGCAGGAAGTCAGCTTGGTGCTCTGGGATGACTTGGCGGGGTGGGATTGGGGGGGGTGTTGGGAGGGAGGCTCAAGAGGGAGAAGATACACGTATACATATAGCTGCTTCCCTTGCGGCTCAGCTGGTAAAGAATCCATCTGCAATGCAGGAGACCCGAGTTCAAGCCCTGGGTTGGGAAGAACCCCTAGAGGAGAGAAAGGCGACCCACTCCCGTATTCTGGCCTGGAGAATTCCATGGATTGGTACAGTCCCTGGGGTTGCCAAGAGTCAGACTCGACTGAGGAACTTTCAGTCCATAACTGATTCACCTTGTTGTACAGCAGAAACTCATACAACACTGTAAAACAATTATCTTTCAATAAAAAAGAGAATATTTTACATAAAACTCCATATCAACAAATTTGAAAATCTAAACAAAATGAGTATTTGTAATAAGAAATTATAAATAATAAAGTTGCCCTAAGAATTTTAAATTTTGAATAGATTAATAGTTATAACCCAATTGAAAAGTAATAAAAGTAACAAAAGTAGTAATAGGGCCACAAGATTTTCAGGGAACTTCTACCCAACCTATAGGTGAATGAAAGATTCATTTTATATAGACTCTTTTAAACTAACAAAAGAGGTGAAAAACTTCCTAGCTTATTCTGCTATAGACCTGTCTCTTATACACATCTAGATGTGTATAAGAGACAGGTATTCTTGCCACCTCTTCTTAATATCTTCTGAACACGACTTAGCACGAATAACAGAAATGAAGACATAAAACCATCATTGTTTAAAAATAAAAACTACATATAAAATTTAACTGAAAAATATTAGAATAAAATAGTTCAGTAAATGACGAGATATAAAATCAACAGGCAAAAAGTCAATGCTTCACCATCAGCAAACTAACAAATAATTTGAAAAAGCAATGAAGAAAAAAATAAGTTTTATCTGAATGCTAATAGGAGTCAGAAAATGCCCAAAATAAACCTAACAAGAAATATACAAGGCTTAAGTGAAGAAATAATAATAGCTAACAATTACTGGGTATGTACAATGTGCCAAAGAAGAATTTAAGCACTTTTTACATCATATATCGTTTAATCTTCACAACAACCCTGTGATATAACACCACTACTATAATTATCATTTACAAATGAGTAAATTGAGGCTCTGTGAGGTTAACTACCTTCCCCATAAAAACACAGCAGGTAGAACTATAAATTGAACTCAGTCTAACTACCAAAGCTCTGTTCTTAATTAGTATGATATACTGTGCTGTTATAAAACTCCACTCAACTATATAAAAGTAGACAGGAATAAGGACCAAAACATAAATATGCTAGTTCTCCCCCAATTAATCTATAAATGCAATGGACTACCAGTAAAAAACCCAGGATTTTTTTGTAATAAAACTTGAAAGGCTTATTTTAAATACTCACATAAAAATGAACATCTACAAGTAAGGCAATTTTAAAAAAGTTTAGCGGTAGTCTTACCAAATAACAAAATGTCTTATAAGGGCTATAGCAATTAAGAAATTCTAATGGAGCAGGAATAAAAAACTATATCAGTGAAAAGGGACAGATTGTCTATAAATAGATCCATGAATGGTGACAATCTAGTTTATATTAATAATACACTTCAAATAAATAAAAAAGGCTGGATTATTTTTTAAATTCTATATCCTATATGAAACTACAAAATTAATCTATCCTTCCCCATGCATATAAACTTCAAAAATAAATCCAAGATGGATTAAAAGGCTATATGGAAATAAATTACAAATATTAAAAGAAATGATAAGAAAACATATTTGGTAAGGACGGACTTTTCTGAGTTCAGAATGCAAAAGAAGCAGAGAAAGGAAAGTATTAATATTAACATATTTGACCTCAAAAAATCAAAAATTTCTGTAAGACAAAGGGCAATACTAACAATGTTAAAAGTCAAGGATGGAGCTTCCCTGGTGGCTCAGAAGTAAAGAATCTGCCTGCAAATGCAGGAGACACAGGTTCAATACCTGGTCCAGGAAGATCCCAGATGCCACGGAGCAACTAAACCCTCCACACCACAGTTACTGAGCCTATGCTTTAGAGCCTAGAAGCCACAACTACTGAGCCCAGGTCCTGCAACTACTGAAGACCCCACGACCTAGAGGCAGTGCTCTGCAACAAGAGAAGTCACCACATGAGATGACCATGCACTGCAGCTAGAGAGCAGCCCCATGCAACTGGAGAAAGCCCACACGCAGCAATGGAAACCCAGCATAGCCAAAAATAAATTTAAAAAAACATTACAAAAAGTCAAGAGGGGAAAAGGAAAGGAGGTGTGTGTTTATAAAAAGCAAAAGAAAGCACCCTTGTGCTGATGCACTGGTGAATTTGCATCCAAGTTTGTTCATTATATTAATGTCGATATCCTCATTATGATATTACACTGTAGTTTTGCAAAATGCCACCACTGGGAAAGGGTACACAGCTTCTCTGTATTGCTTCTTATTACTGCATGTGAGTCTACAAATATCTCAATAAATGTTTCAATTGAAAAAAAAGACCAAGTGTCAGTCTGTGTGTGCTCAGTCAACTCAGTAGTGTCTAACTCCTTGCAACCTCAAGGACTGTAGCCCACCAGGTTCTCTGTCCATGTGATTCTCCAGGCAAGAGTACTTGAGTGGGCTACCATTTCCTCCTCCGGGGGATCTTCCTGACTTAAGGATTGAACTTAGCCTCTTGCTTCTCTTGCACTGGTAGGCAGATTCTTTACCACTGTACCACCTGGGAAGAGTGTCAGACTAGAGGAAAATGTTTCCTTCATATTTAACACCCAAAGCATTAATAGCATACTACATTAAATATTCCTTAAAGTCAATAAGAAAAACTATATAAAAGAAACATAAACAAAACACACAAGCAAATTATGGAATTAAGTGTCCAAAAACCATGAAAAATACTCAATTTTTTCAATAATTAGGAAACTGGAGGGCAGAGAAATATTTAATCTACTTGCTAACTTTTAAGTAACAAAAATTCATTATCTCACATTTCTAGAAGCTAGAACCGTGAGACAAAGATGTCAGCACAGTTGGTTTTTCTGTATGAACTGTGAAGAAATTTGTTTCATGAGTTTTGCCTAGGTTCTAAGAATTTGTACTTGGCAACATTTTTAAAGACTGATTACATCAAATCATGGTGAGAATCAGGGCACCGAGAAAATTCAGACCATTGGTTAGCTGTATAGAAATGTAAGCATTTTTACACAACACTTTAGCACTATTTAAATTGAAAATTACTGCCACTTAGTCCAGCAATAATTTTTCTAAGAATGCCAAAGAAGTATTTGTACATGTGCCTTAAAATAAAACAATCAGCATTGTTGAAAGAGTGAAAAAATGAAGTTTAATCAATAGAAGAGTATATAACATCACATTATACATTATACTGTAGTGTATAGTAACTGAATATTACACAAAATTGTTATATACCAATATTCAGTAATTGACCACTATACAGCCATTTCAAAAATAAGGTATAGCATTTTTAAAAGTCATCTTTTAGAACGAAGTGCCATTATCAAGATTTCCCTTGGTCCCAGAGAACCTCTTTACTGACGTCTCGATGTAGTCCCTTTTTTCCTTTCATTATACTCGGGTCTTGTAGAACATCAAGGTCGTTCATGTGTTCACAAAATTTTACTACCACTGTACTTTTCTTGTATTCTAAGTCGAACTTGTCCGAGGGTGACGACGACGACGACGACGACGACGATTCAGCGAAGTCAGTACAGACTGTGATACGTCAGGGTCTCTACCGTCGGGTGGTCCGAAGGGGTAGGGACCCTGAGAGGTCCGTTCTTGTGACCTCAGGGTTGCCATTTCCTTCTCCAATGCATGAAAAGTGAAAGTGAAGTCGCTCAGTCATGTCCGGCTCTTATCGAACCCATGGATTGTTAGCCTACCAGGCTCCTCCATCCATG
Source organism: Madoqua kirkii (assembly GCA_006408675.1). Lineage (NCBI taxonomy): Eukaryota > Metazoa > Chordata > Mammalia > Artiodactyla > Bovidae > Madoqua > Madoqua kirkii. Next base: position 12,315 of record SJYC01082660.1, read on the forward strand.
GCATTTTCCAGGCAAGAGTACTGGAGTGGGGTGCTGTTGCCTTCTCCCCAGGCTTCCACTAGACAAAGCCAAATTTAGAACACCTCTAGCCAAATAATTTGGAGAAGGCCATGGCCCCCACTCCAGTACTCTTACCTGGAAAATCCCATGGACGGAGGAGCCTGGTGGGCTTCAGCCCATGGGATGGCTAAGAGTAGGACATGACTGAGCGACTTCACTTTCACTTTTCACTTTCATGCATTGGAGAAGGAATGGCAACCCACTCCAGTGTTCTTGCCTGGAGAATACCAGGGACGGGGGAGCGTGGTGGGCTGCCGTCTCTGGGGTCGCACAGATTTGGACACAACTGAAGCAACTTAGCAGCAGCAGCCAAATAATTTATATAGATAGTAACAGATTATGACCCTGAAAATAGAATAAAAAAGAACCCAAGGATCCAAACTACATATAAAAAGAGGAGGAGCAAGAGGTTGAAAGATAAAGCAAATGTGGTAAAATACCAACATTTCTGGAATCATAGTGAAGTATACTGGAATTCTTGGTATTATCTTTGCAAACCTTTTGAAAAGTTTAAATTATTTTTAAAAAAAGGTAAAGAAGAAAAAAAATTGTGTTAAATCTAATACAAATTGACAATTACTGAGAAGAAAACTAGATATATTTTAAAACTCCAGGTGCAGAATTTAAAAGAAACTGGGGTGGAAAATGAGGAAGCACTATTATACTGATTGTATGTCTATGAATTTCGACTGGTTTTCAATAAATTAATATATGTATACTACTTGAAGCCTTTCCCGTCATACACACTCCATCCTCTTCCCCAAAGATTAATGCCCCTGGAACAGGTGATAAACCACCACGTAAACAAGCAAGAGTGACATGTAGTAAAGAGTAAAGAAAACTAATAGACAGATCCAGGATTCATTGGCATATCTTACATGTAATTGCAAAGTTTTTATTAAGTTTGGTTGAGTTCAGTCACTCAGTCATGTCCGACTCATTACAAGTGTGTGTGTGTGTGTGTGTGTGTGTGTGTGTGTGTATATATATATATCCCTTCCTTCTTACACCTCCCTCCCACTCCCCCATCCCTTCCTGCATCCCTCTAAGTCATTACAGAGCACCCAGTTGAATTCCCTGTGCTGTACCCCAGATTCCCACTAGCTATTTATTTTATACAAGACAAAAAGACAACCAACAGATTGGGAAAAAACAAATTGCAAATGAAGCAATGGACAAAAGCATTAATCTCCAAAATATACAAACAGCCCATGCAGCTCAATATTAAAAAAAAAAAAAATCAAAAAATGCGCAGAAGACCTAAATGGACCCATTTTAGTCTTACCATACATAATATTTATGAGCTTGGTAGATACACTTATGTATTTTGGCAAGTAATTTTTTTTAACCTATAGGAAAATTGAGCAAAACACAGCAGCACTAAATTGATATTGATCTCTGCAAAATTATAGAATCCTTAACAAACAATTTTTTTGGTTAAATTTATCAAAAGAAATGATAAACAGAATTGAATGAAGGTTACCTATTCCTTCTGGTGAGTAGGAAACTAATTTATTTAATTTCAACATTGCTAGAAACACAGACTCATTTAATACTAATTTACTCATGTTCAATTTAATAACTCCAGTATGGTAAAAATTAAAACTGAAAAGGCATCATTCAAATTTTGCCTGCCACTACTTTATCATTACTTCCCAGTTTTTCTTTTATACCTAATATGTAACCTAATTTTTCTCTTATCCTCATTTGTATATTTCAAAGACAACCTTGTCCCCTTTGCCAGCTGTGAGGAAGTAAAAGGTTGCCACTACGAGCCATGAAAAATGTCAGGATTCTTGGCCTCTGGAGGAGAGGAATTAGATCCAGGGCTGGTGATGAGGCTTAATCATCAGAGCTTTTGTTTAATAAAGTTTTATTAAAGTATAAAAGAGATAGAGAAAGCTTCTGACATAAACATCAAATGGGGGCAGAAAGAATCTTCCAATTTTTTGCTAATTTTTAGCACAGAGAAGTGTGCTCGCTGCGATGGACCTTGAAGAAGGGTGGCTGAGAGGACCTACCCCTCGCCCAAGTTCTGGATGGGTGACCAAGAGTGGCAGGCTGCAACAGCACAGGAGCTGCCTAGAGGAGCTACGCGATGTCCAATGTTGGGGCAGTGGCCTAGATGAGCTACCACACACCCAAGGTCAGGGGCAGAGGCCGAGAAGCGCTACCACACACCCTAGGTCAGGGGAGGTTGCCGAGAGGAATAACCTACATCCACTGAGCAGTGGCTATGTGAGTACAGGAGGGCCAAGAGGAGCTACTCCACATTCAAGGTCTGAGGGGTGACTATGAGGAGATACCCCTAGTACAAGGTAAAGAGCAGTGGCTGCACTTTACTGTAGCAACCTTGAAGAGATACCCCACATCCAAGGTAACAGAAACGTAAGTAAGATGGTAGGCGTTGCAAGAGGGCATCAGAAGACAGACACATGGAAACCATAATCACAGAAACCTAGCCAAACTGATCACACGGACCACAGCTAACTCAGTGAAACTAAGCCATGCCATATGCGGCCACCCAGGACGGGTGGCTCCTGGTGGAGAGGTCTGACAGAATGTGGTCCACTGGAGAAGGGCATGACAAACTACTTTAGTATTCTTGCCTTAAAAACCCCATGAACAGTATGTAAAGGCAAAATGATAAGATACTGAAAGAGGAACTCCCCAGGTCAGTAGGTGTACAATATACTACTGGAGATCAATGGAGAAATAACTCCAGAAACACTGAAGGGATGGAGCCAAGACAAAAACAACACCCAGTTGTGGATGTGACTGGTGATAGAAGCAAGGTCTGATGCTGTAAGAGGCAAAATTGTATAGGAACCTGGAATGACAGGCCCATAAATTAAGGCAAATTGGAAGAGGTCAAATAGGAGATGGCAAGAGTGAAAGTTCACATTCTAGAAATCAGTGAACTAAAATGGACTGGAATGGGTGAATTTACCTCACATGGCCATATACCTACTATTGTGGGCAGGAAAACTTTAGAAGAAATGGAGTAGCCATCATGGTCAGCAAAAGAGTCCAAAATGCGGTACTTGGATGCAGTCTTAAAAACAGCAGAATGATCTGTTTCTTTCCAAGGCAAACCATTCAATATCATGGTAATCTAAGTCTATGCCCCAACTAGTAACACTGAAGGAGCTGAAGTTGAATGGTTTTATGAAGAACTACAAAAACTTTTAGAACTAACACTAAAAAAAATACATCCTTTTAATTATGGAGGACTGGAAAGCAAAAGTAGGAAGTCAAGAAACACTTGGAGTAACAGACAAATTTGGCCTTGGACTACAGAAAGAAGCAGGGCAAAGGTTAATAGAGTTTTGCCAAGAGAATGCACTAGTCATAGCAAACACCCTCTTCTAACAACACAAGCGAAGACTCTACACGTGAACATCACGAGATAGTCAACACCGAAATCAGATTGATTATATTCTTTGCAGCCAAAGATGGAGAAGCTCTATACAGTCAGCAAAAACAAGACCAGGAGCTGACTGTGGCTCAGATCATGAACTCCTTATTGCCAAATTCAGACTTAAATTAAAGGAAGTAGGGAAAACCACTAGACCATTCAGGTATGACCTAAATCAAATCCCTTATGATTACACAGTGGAAGTGAGAAATAGATTTAAGGGACTAGATCTGTTAGATAGAGTGCCTGATGAACTATGGAATGAGGTTCATGACACTGTACAGGAGACAGGGATCAAGACCATCCCCATGGAAAAGAAAGGCAAAAGAGCAAAATGGCTGTCTGGGGAGGCCTTACAAATAGCTGCGAAAAGAAGAGAAGAGAAAAGCAAAGGAGAAAAGGAAAGATATAAGCATCTGAATCAGAGTTCCAAAGAATAGCAAGGAGAGATAAGAAATCCTTCCTCAGTGATCAATGCAAAAAAATAGAGGAAAAGAACAGAATGGGAAAGACTAGAGATCTCTTCAAGAAAATTAGATACACCAAGGGAACATTTCATGCAAAGATGGGCTCAATAAAGGACAGAAATGGTCTGGAACTAACAGAAGCAAAAGATATTAAGAAGAGGTAGCAAGAATACATAGAAGAACTGTACAAAAAAGATCTTCACAACCAAGATAATCAAGATGGTGTGATCCCTCACCTAGAGCCAGACATCCTGGAATGTGAAGTCAAGTGGGCCTTAGAAAGCATCACTATGAACAAAGCTAGTGGAGGTGATGGAATTCTAGTTGAGCTATTTCAAATCTTAAAAGATGATGCTCTGGACAGTGCTACACTCAATATGCCAGCAAATTTGGAAAAGTCTTCATTATAAAACTATAATTTCATACCAGTATCCACATAATAGGTTCCCCTGGTGGCTCAGATGGTAAATAATCTGTCTGCAATGTGGGAGACCTGAGTTCTATCCCTGGGTCGAGAAAATCCCCTAGAGAAGGGGATGGCAACCCACTCCAGCATTCTTGTCTGGAGAATTCCACAGATAGAGGAGCCTGGAAGGTTACGATCCATGAGGTCACAAAGACTCAGACACAACTGAAGTACTGACACACCCACATAATAAAGTTGCATGTCTTATGAATGAAATTGAAAACATCCAAATTACAGAGCTGTACATCCACACCTGCCATCTACATAAACTCTTTGAGTAAGGAATGTCAAGGCAAGATGACAATGCTGTAGATTTTGTATATGCCAATTTACACTAACCATATTGAGGTTGATGATGGGCACTGACTCATTTTAAAACCTTCCACCAGGATGTCATCTTGCACTTTCTTAGTCCTACTACCCTCCATCAATATATAACCTTTGAAAATGACTTTTAATTTTAATAATCTGTGTGACTGTGATTGAAGGTTACTAACAACCACCAGTGAGAAGGTAAGAGTGGATTAACTTGATTCTGTCTTGATTCTATTCTGCACAAATAGACTACTCCAAGGAAAAAAAACAGTTTGGTGGGAGAAAATGTTACAAAGGTTTGAGGTGTGGGACTTGGTTCAGAGTTCCAAAAACTACCATAACATAAATTAATAAACAAAAACTGGGGTGTCTGTGGTGGCTCAGTGGTAAAGAACCCACCTGTCAATGCAGGAAATGTGGGTTCAATCCCTGATCTGGTAAGATCCCACATGCTGCAGAGCAACCAAGCCCATGCACCACATCTATTAGGCCTGTGCTCTCGAGCCTGGGAACTGCAACTACTGAGCCCACATGTCACGCTGCCGAAGCCCACGGGTCCTAAAGCCTGTGCTCTACAACAAGAGAGGGCACAGCAAAGGAGCCCCCACAGCACAGCTAGAGAGTTGCCCCCTCTCACCTCAAACAGAGAAAAGCCTGCACAAAGCAAAGACTCAGCACAGCTAAAAATAGATAAGAATTTTAAAAAATTTGCCTAAACAAACAGGCCCCAAAGAGACATCTTGTTTTCTGTTATTAGTTCACTTTTATTTCTTTAATATTTAATCTTCTCAGTCCTCTCTGGCCCCTCCATTTTGTTCCAAATTTTGATTTGTTATGAACCTATATTTTATACCATCTTCCCTTTCAAGAACTCTGCCTAAGTTTAGCATGATATAATTCCACACTCTTCTTTTCCTGTAGCTACAACTCTCTTTCTGCATGTTGCCCTGGAACCTCTGCACCCCTCTCTTGCACTCTCCACATACCACAATCACAGATCCAAACCCCAGTTTAATATGTCACACATGAAATGCAAACTTACGCCTCATCTGCATTCTGAAATTGTGAAATGACTGTTCACATAATTTTTCTTAAGTGAAAGCAGTTTATCTTTAGACTGATACTGCCCAAGCACAAGCCACCTTCCTGTGCTTGAACATCACACTTAATGAAATTTTCATGAGGCTACTGTCATCTTGAAACAGGGCCCTGACAATGGTCAGATTACTACTGTTAGAGCCTCACCAAGGTAAAATGACAAAGGATTCTGATTGCTAAGTTTAAAATAATAAAATATTGGTGATGACAAATATTCGCAAGAACTGTATGAAAGTTCAGATCCTTTGACTCACTGGTTCCCTTC
>SJYC01082664.1:0-22298 GCA_006408675.1 Madoqua kirkii
GGAAATCAGAAACTACTTTCCTATAGATGTTAAAATGATGGTGGTGATTGTTAAATTTCAGAGGTTTTATCTGGGAAAAGAACCTTGTCTGATTTATCTTTTATATCCTATTTTATTTGCCTTGCATGAAGTGTATGTGTGAGAATAAGTTGAGACTTGAAGTATAAGACATAATGATTTGGTATTTGTATACACTGCAAAATGATCACCAAAATAAGTCTAGTAAATATCGCCATAATATATAGTTTTTTTCCTTGCAATGAAAAATTTTAAGATATACTCTTATTCATTCCCTAAGTTGTGTCCAACTCTTTGCAACCCCATGGACTGCAGCATACCAGGCTTCCCCATCCTTCACTATCTCCCGGAGTTTACTCAAACTCATGTCCTTTGAGTCAGTGATGCCATCCAACCATCTCATCCTCTGTCGTCCCCTTCTCCATGTACCCTCAATCTTTTCCGGCATCAGGGTCTTTTATCAATGAGTCAGTTCTTCATATCAGGTGGCCAGAGTATTGGAGCTTCCACTTCAGTCCTTCCAATAAATATTCAGGGTTGATTTCCTTTAGGATTGACTAGTTTGATCTCCTTGCTGTCTAAGGGACTGTAAGAGTCTTCTCCAGCACCACAGTTTGAAATCATCAGTTCTTTAGCTTTCAGGCTGCTTTATGGTCCAGCTCTCACACCAATACATGACTACTGGAAAAACCATAGCTTTGACTATGTGGTCCTTTGTCAGCAAAGTGATGTCTTTGCTTTTTAATACATTGTCTTGCTTTGTTATAGCTTTCCTTCCAAGAAGCAAGCGACTTTTAATTTTATGGCTGCAGTCACTGTCTGCAGTGATTTTGGAGCTCAAAAAATAAAGTGTATCACTTTCCATTTTTTCCCCATATATTTGCCATGAAGTGATGAGATGGGGTGTCATGATCTTTGTTTTTTAATGTTGAGTTTCAAGTTAGCTTTTTAATCTTCTCTTTTCACCCTTATGAATGGCTCTTTAGTTCCTTTTCACTTTCTGCCGTTAGAGTGGTATCATCTGTATATTTGAGGTTGTTGATGTTTCTCCCAGCAATCTTGATTCCAGCTTGTGAGTCATCCAGCCTGGCATTTTGCCTAATGTACTCTGCATGTCCATCATGTATGTATACATCATACATATGCATACATACACCCTGTTAAATAAGCAGGGTGACAGTATACAGCCTTGATGTATTCCTATCTCAGTTTTGCACCAGTCCATTGTTCTGTGTCTGGTTCTGACTGTTGCATCTTGACCTGTGTAAAAGTTACTCAGGAGTAGGTAGTGTGGCCTGTTATTCCCATCTTGTTAAGAATTTTTCAGTTTGTTGTGATCTACACAGTCAAAGGCTTTAGCGTAGTCAATGAAGCCAAAGTAGATGTTTTTCTGGAATTCTCTTTTTCTGTGATCCAGCAGATGTCAGCAATTTGATCTCTGGTTCCTCTGCCTTCTCTAAATCTAGCTTGTGCATCTGGAAGTTCTTGATTCCCGTACTGTTGAATCCTAGCTTGAAGATTTTGAGCAATTATGTTGCTAGCATGTGAAATTGTACAGTAGTTTGAACATTCTTTGGCATTGACCTTCTTTAGGAGTGGAATGAAACTTTTCCAGTCCTGTGGCCACTGCTGAGTTTTCCAAATTTGCTGGCCTATTGAGTGCAGCACTTTCACAGCATCGTCTTTTAGGATTTGAAATAGCTCAACTGGAATTCCATCACCTCCACTAGCTTTGTTCATAGTGATGCTTCCTAAGGCCCACTTGACTTCACATTCCAGGATGTCTGTCACTAGGTGAGTGATCACACCATCATGATTTTCTGGGTCATGAAGATCTTTTTGGTACAGTTCTTCTGTGTACTCTTGCTACCTCTTCTTAATACCTTCTGCTTCTGTTAGGTCCATATCATTTCTGTCCTTTATTGTGCCCATCGTTGCATGAAATATTCTCTTGGTATTTCTGGTTTTCTTGAAGAGATCTCTAGTCTTCCCCATTCTCTTGTTTTCCTCTATTTCTTTGCATTGATCACTGAGGAAGGCTTTTTTATGTGTCCATGTTATTCTTTGGAACTCTGCATTCAAATGGGTATATCTTTCCTTTTCTCTTTTGTCTTTACCTTCTCTTATTTTCTCAGCTATTTGTAAGGCCGCCTCAGACAACCATTTTGCCTTGTTTCATTTCTTTTTGGGGGGTATGGTTTTGGTTACCACCTCCTGTACAATGTCACAATCCTCTGTCCATGGTTTTTCCAGGCATTGTCTATCAGATCTAGTCTCTTGAATCTATTTGTCACTTCCACTGTATAATCATAAGGGATTTGATTTAGGGTCATAACTGAATGGTCTAGTGATTTTCCCTACTTTCTTCAATTGAAGTCTGAATTTGCAACAAGGAGTTCATGATCTCAGCCATAGTCAGCTTCTGGTCTTGTTTTTGCTGATTCTATAGAACTTTTCCATCTTTGGCTGCAAAGAATATAGTCAGTCTGATTTCGATATTGACCATCTGGTGTTATCCATGTGTAGAGTTGTCTCATGTGGTGTTGGAAAGGGTGTTTGCTATGACCAGTGTGTTCTTTTGGCAAAACTCTTGTTAGCCTTTGTCCTGCTTCATTTTGTACTCCAAGTCCTAACTATCCTGTTGCTCCAGGTATCTCGTGACTTCCTACTTTTGCATTCCAATCCCCTATCATGAAAAGGACATCTTTTTTTTTTTTTGGCATTAGTTCTAGAAGGTGTTGGGAGTCTTCATAGAATCGTTCTGCTTCAGCTCCTTCAGCACTGGTGGTTGAGGCATAGACTTGGACTGCTGTGATGTTGACTGGTTTGCCTTGGAAATAAACTGAGATCATACCGTTGTTTTTGAGATTGCATCGAAGCACTGCATTTTGGACTCTTGTTGACTGTGAGGACTACTCCATTTCTTAGATTCTAAGGGATTCTTGCCCACAGTAATAGATATAATGGTCTTCTGAATTAAATTCACCTTTTCACTGATTCCTCAAATATCGATGTTCATTCTTACCATCTCCTGCTTGACTTCATCCAGTTTACCTTGATTCATGGTCCTAACATTCCAGGTCCTATACAGAATTGTCAGTATTGGACTTTACTTTCACTACCAGACATATCCACAACTAGCTGTCGTTTCTGTTTTGGCTCAACCTCTTCATTCTTTCTGGAGCTGTTTCTCTGCTCTTCCCAAATAGCCTGTTGGACACCTATCGTCCTGGGGGCTCATCTTCCAGTGTCATATCTTTTTGCTTTTTCATACTGTTCGTGGGGTTCTCAAGGAAAGAATACTGAAGTGGTTTGCCATTTCCTTCTCCAGCAGGCTACATTTTGACAGCACTCTCTAGCATGACCTGTCAATCTTGCGTGTCCGTATACGGTATGGCTCATAGTTTCATTGAGTTACATAAAGCTGGGATCCATGGTATCATTTTGGTTAGTTTTCTGTCATTGTAGTCTTTGTTCTGGAGGCCATGGTACTGTAGTTCTTCTTCTGTCTGCCCTCTGATAAATAAAGTTAAGAAGCTTGTGCAAGCTTCATGATGGGAGGGACTGGCTGGGAAAAACTGGGTCTTGCTCTGGTGGGCAGGGCCATGCTCAGTAAGTCTTTAATCCAATTTTCTGCTAATGGGCGGAGCTGTGCTCCCTCCCTGTTAGTTTGGCCTACTCATTTAGCAGCTTTCTTAGCAACTTGCAAATATGCAAAACAGTATTATTATTGTTTTGCACCCTTTCCTTCCTTTCATTTCTCTGGGGCTGAAGCTTTTGTTTTACCTGGACAAGAGAGGATGACTGAATATGCCAACTTGATAAAGTGTTAGGTTCCAGTTCTCTCTCCAGTAGTTTCCCAGTTAATCAGTCTGTGCTTTGAATGCAGAGTGTAGGATGCTGTGCTGAGACACTGGTGTGACAGCTTTAGTAGTTGTGGCGGGAGTGAGTGAATGGGGGAGGAGTAAAGGAGTGGGGGCGACTTATTTTCTGGCTGCAGAGCCAGATCAATCAATGTTCTAATTTAATGTTTAGTGAGGGCTTCGTTTAGGATGGATTATGATTTATTGACTTAGAGAAGCTTCAGAAGTAGCCAGAGGTTTGATGAACGACAAAAGTAGTAGAGGTGATTTAATTAAAAAAGGAAAGCTGAGTCAAGTAATGGTCATCATGCAAATAAGTGTATGAAAAGAGTATTGGCCTATGCATTAGGAATTACAAGTTTAATCTAGATTCTACTGGTTAACTAGCATATTACTTGAATCTTAATTCCATAATTTGGACGATAGTGGGGCACTGAACGATTTCTAAGTTCCCTTTCCACTCTGGTAGTTTGTGAGTTGGTGTCTAGCAGCAGCATTTCATACTTTTGAACCCCTCCTCCTTGATACTGTCTTCCTTTGGTTTCTGTGATCTTGTACTCAGGATTTTCCTCCTGTCTCTCTTGATATTCCTACTTTGCAGGCTCATCATCTTCTCCCTGTTAATTAAATGTTGTGTATATCTTTAAGATTAAGACCTAGGCAATCTTTTATCACTTTCTATCCTGTGTCTTCTGTATCACTAGCTATATCTTAGGCATTATAGTCAGTGGTCATGCTTCAGTAATTATGCATATATACATCAGTTGTTCCCAAATTATGTTTTTAATCTAGGCCTCTTAGTTTTGACCTGTATATAAACTGCCTATTCAGCCACCTGTATTTGAGTAATTAAGAGGCACCTCAAATTAAATGTATCCAAAACCAAACTCCTAAAATCTTTCCTTCTCCAGTGTACCTAATCTGAGTGTATGGCACCGTCAGTCATCAGTTAACAACCAGTTGTGCAAGGTAGAAACATGGGAGTCTGCAGTAGTCTCTTAACTGATCAACCTGCATCCGTTCTCTGTTCCTCCTAATCTGTTTTGTACAGTGGAGCCAGAGGGACTTTTCAAAGGCAGATCTAATCTTGAGTCTCTGTGATACTCTTAAAATATTCCAGCAGCCTTTCTGATTAAGACCAAATTCATTGTTATAGCCCTGCCTGCCTTCCCAGCTGCATCTTCCTCTGTTCTGCCCTTTGTTAGTTCAACACCAGCCGTGCTAACCTCCTTTCAGTTCCTCAAGTATGCCATAGTCCTCCCACACATCTCTCAGGGACTTTGCCTCGCTCTTCCCTGTGCCCAGAATATTACCCGTCCCCTTCCCCATTGCACATATTATTCATCCTTCTGCTCTGAGCCCAGTATTAACTGTCTTTTTAGAGTAGCCTTTAGTAGTACACCCTCTATCATCTATAACAGGTTCTTTTATTATGTGTTTCCTTAGAAGTATATTCTTTTCACTCATAGCACTTATCCCAGTTTATTATTATATAATATTTTCTGATTATTTAATTAGTACTACCTTCTCCTCTAGACTGTAAGTATTATAAGGACAAGGACAATTTCTAGATTTTGCTCACTATTACGAGACTCTTGTACAGTGCCTGTCACATGATAGGTAGTTAAGAATTACTTGTAGAGAGAATGATTTAACTAGCTCTGTGCAATATAATTTTTATTTTTCAGTTTTTATCAGGATCAGGGCAGAAGCTAAAAGTGAAACAGTAGATTCTGTCTTCAACTGCTCCCTTTTTCTCTGGACTTTTTTCTGTTTGGTACATTACCTTGTTTTTCAAGCTATTCTTAGCTTTGGGCTAGTAGAAACGAGACAAAAGCAAAGGAAAAAACAAAAACCTTCTTCTCTTCACCTGGATGCTGTCTTATTTGTTTCCTTTCCATTGCAGCTATATAAAAAGTAGACATAGCATCATGTTTGAAAACATGGGTTTAAGCTGAAAGACTAAGGTTCAAGTTTAAGCTCTGCCCCTTGTATGATTTTGCTTCAGCCTTTCACATGATAAAATGAAAGAAATAATGGCCCTTTATAGGGTTTCTTTGAGAATCAAATGACAATACATGTGAAGTGCTTAATACTACACCTGGCGTACAGTTAGCACTTCATAAATGTCAGCAGCAGTCATTGTTGTCATCATTGTATTCTTCACAGTTACAAGCTGAGTTGCATCCCCTCATGATTTATGTAAATAGCTTGAAGCCCTAAACCCCATTGTGACCATATTTGGAGATCAGGCCTTTAATTGAGGTTAAATGAGGTTATAAGAGTAGAGGCCCTAATCCAATGGGAACAGTGTCCTTGCAAGAAAAGAAAGAGACACCAGCGACAAGTGCACAAAGAAAAAGGCCCTGTGAGGATGCAGAGAAAAAAATGGCCATCTGCCAGCCAAGGAGAGAGGCCTCAAAAGAAACAAAACCTGTTGACACCTTGATCTTGAACTTCCAGCCTCCAGGACTGTGAGAATTTCTATTGTTTAGGCCACCCAGTGTGTACTGTCTGTTATGGCAGCACTAGTGGGCTAACCACCACTACCATCACCGTCATCGTCACTTCATCCTTTTAGTAAGGATCCCATCCTTTTTCCCATTTTCTGTTTAACCTGCTGATGTCAAGTTCTTTCTCCAGTGGAGCTGTCATAAGGTATTGGTTATTCTTACATAACCAAGTTCAAAAGACTCCTTTTATGTCTTATGTAGCTTGACTTCTTTGTGGTCCTTGAAGGTCAACTGTTTTCTCTTTCATAAAAATCTCTCTCTCTTTTTTTAAAAATTGAAGTATGGCTCAGTTGTAAAGAATCCTCCTGCCAATGCAGGAGATGTGGGTTTGATCCCTGAGTCAGGAAGATCTGGAGAAGGAAATGGCAACCCACTCCGGTATTCTTGCCTGGGTAATCCCATAGACAGAGGAGCCTGGCCTGTGACTGTTCATGGAGTCCTAAAAGAGTCCAACATGATTTAGAGACTAATCAACAGCCACTTAGTTGCATTACAATATTTTGTTAGTTTCAGGTATACAGAAGAGTGATTCAGTTATGTATATGTATTTTCAGATTATTTTCTATTATAAGTTGTTACAAATAATGAATATTGCTTCCTGTGTTACACAGTAAATCCTTATTGCTATATATTTTATATATAGTAACGTATATCTCTTAATCCCATATTCCTAATTTGTCCCTCCTCCTCCTTCCTTTTCCTTTTGTTAACCATAAGTTTGTATTCTATGTCTGTGAGTCTGTTTCTGTTTTATAGATTCATTTGTATTACTTTTTAGATTCCACATGTAAGTGATGTATATTTGTCTTTGACTGATTTAGTGTGGCTTTGTCTAGGTCATCCATGTTGCTGCAAATGACACTATTTCATTCATTTGTATAACTGAGTAATACTCCATTGCACGTCTTTATCCATTTGTTGATGAACACTTACGTTGCTTTCATGTGTTGGTTATTGTAAATAGTGATGTTATCAACATTGGGATGTGTGTATCTTTTTGAGTCAGAGTTTTTAGTTTTTCCTGATATTTGCTCAGAAGTGGGATTGCTGAATCATATGGTAGTTCTGAAAAATCTCTTTTTTTGAAACTTCTGCTTAGTTTCCTACTAAATTTCCATCTTGAACCTTGTCTCCAGCTCCATCTAAAAACCATTGTTTTCCAGGGCACTCTCTCCTGCATTCAAGTCTGCCACACCATTTGGCTAATATGGTAAGCAGAATAATACCCCATGCACTCCATGAATGTCCATGCTCTAAGCTTTTGAAGCTGTGAATATTTTACATTACTTTGCAAAAGGAAAGTTGCAATTGGAATTAAGGTTATGGACCTTAAAATATATACAGGCATTCATTAAGTGGGACCAATGTAATCATATGGGTACTTAAGAATAAAAGAGGAAGACAGAACAGTCAGAAAGATACAACAAAATATGAGGAAGTGAGGACTCCAATGTGTGAGGGACTTCATCTCCTGTTGTTGGCATTGAAGATGAAGAAAGAGGACCACCAATCAAGGAGTGTGACATCCTCTAGAAACTGGGAATAGCTCTCAACTGACAACCATGGAAACAGGGATTTCAGTCCTACATCAGCAAGGAATGGAAATCTGCCAGCAATCTGAATGAGAAAAGAAATGGATTCTCCCCTGAGCCCTTAAAAAGGATGATGAGTCACATAGCAGAAAGCTACCAGACCTATTCATGTAATCATTAACTCTCTTGACTTCCTAAGGGAATACCCCTTTTAGTTTTGATTCCCTTTTTAAAAAAAAAAGAAAAAAAAAGATTTTCTCTTTCAGAAGAGAGGAAGCTTAAATTAAAAAGTGTTAAGTTATCTTCAGTTTTCTTTTAAGTTTAAATGATGTTCCAACAGTAGTTGCTTTATGGGAGTTTCCAGCTTTGAGAAAAAAAAGTTATTAACTAAACTCTTGATTACAACATTAGCCATGCCTAGGGACAGAATTTTTCTGTGTTCTTTGTGTTACATAAAATTTTCACCTTTTAAAATAGTATTCTTCTATGCATTTAAAAAAGAAAGGCACAGGACTGAAAGTAAAAATTATTATTCCTTTTACCCGTTATTATTTAGGAATGTATAACTTCCACAGAATTTTCCAGTCAGTAAATCAGATCTTATTTACCCTTGTTTGTGCACTGAATCCATAAGACCTGATGCCATTTTGCACATTGTACAGCTGATAAGTGAATGAAAACAGCTTTTTTCCCCATCCAATTTAAAAGCTTTTTTTCTTTCTAAATCTTTAATCAACTTTGTATTGTATGGAGGAAAATGCAGATGGAAAATATAGCTACTGCCTCAGCTTCTTAAAAATTTTTAAATTTCAGTTCACTTCAGTTGCTCAGTTGTGTCTCATTGTGATTCCATGGACTGAAGCACACCAGGTTTCCCTGTCCATCACCAACTCCCAGAGCTTGTTTAAACTCATGTCCTTCAAGATGGTGCTCATCCAACCATCTCATCCTCTGTCGTCCCCTTCTTCTCCTGCCTCCAGTCTTTCCCAGCATCTTGGTCTTTTCCAATGAGTCAGTTCTTCACATCAGGTGGCCAAAGAATTGGAACTTCCAATGAATATCAGTCCTTCCAATGAATATTCAGGGTTTCCCTGTCCATCACCAACTCCCAGAGCTTGTTTAAACTCATGTCCTTCAAGATGGTGCTCATCCAACCATCTCATCCTCTGTCGTCCCCTTCTTCTCCTGCCTCCAGTCTTTCCCAGCATCTTGGTCTTTTCCAATGAGTCAGTTCTTCACATCAGGTGGCCAAAGAATTGGAACTTCCAATGAATATCAGTCCTTCCAATGAATATTCAGGGCTGATTTCCTTTAGAATTGACATATTTGATCTCCTTGGTGTCCAGGAGACTCGCAAGAGTCTTCTCCAACACCACAGTTCAAAAGCACCAGTTCTTTTGCACTCAACTTTATGGTCCAGCAGGAAAAACCATAGCTTTGACTATACAGGCCTTTGTCGGCCAAGTAATGTCTCTGCTTTTTAATATGCTGTCTAGGTTGGTAATAGCTTTTCTTCCAAGGAGCAAGCATCCTTTAATTTCATGGCTGCAGTCACCATCTGCAGTGATTTTGGAGCCCCCCAAAAGAAAGTTTGTCACTGTTTCCATTGATTCCCCATCTGTTTGCCATGAAGTGATGGGACTAGATGCCATGATCTTAGTTTTCTGAATGTTGACTTTCATGCCAGCTTTTTCCCTCTCCTCTCACTTTTTTAAAGAGGCTCTTCAGTTCCTCTTCACTTTCTGCCATAAGAGTGGTATCATCTGCATATCTATGGTTATTGATATTTCTCCCGGCAATCTTGAGTCCAGCTTGTGCTTCATCCAGTCTGGCATTTTGCATGATGTACTCTGCATGTAAGTTAAATAAACATGGTGACAGTATACAGCCTTAACGTACTTCTTTCCCAATTTGGAACCAGTCTGTTGTTCCATGTCTGGTTCTAACTGTTGTTTCTTGACCTGTATACAGATTTCTCAGGAAGCAGATAAAGTGGTCTGGTATTCCCATCTCTTGAAGAATTTCCCATAGTTTGTTGTGATCCACACAGTCAGAGGCTTTAGCATTGTCAATGAAGCAGATGTTTTTCTGAAATTCTCTTGCTTTTTTGATGATCCAATGGATGTTGGCAATTTGATCTCTGGTGTGTCTGCCTTTTCTAAATTCAGCTTGAACAACTGTAAGTTCACGGTTCATGTACTGTTGAAACCTCACTTGGAAAGTTTTCAGTATTACTTTGCTAGCGTTTGAGACGAGGGCAATTGTGTGGTAGTTTGAACATTCTTTGGCATTGCTATTCTTTGAGATTGGAATGAAAAGTGACCTCTTCTATTCCTGTGGCCACTGGTGAGTTTTCCAAATTTTCTGAAATATTTAGTGCAGCACTTTCACAACATCATCTTTTAGGATTTGAAATAGCTCAACTGAAATTCCATCACCTCCACTAGCTTTGTTCATAGTAATGCTTCCTAAGGCCCAGTTGACTTCACACTCCAGGATGTCTGTCTCTAGGTGAGTGATCACAGCATCATGATTACCTGGGTCATTAAGATCTTGGATCATAGCCTTATCTTACTCAGTGAAACTATGAGCCATACTGTGTAGGCTCAAGACGTGTATGACCCAAGGTGGATGGGTCACAGTGGCGAGTTTTGACAAAATGTGGTCCACTGGAGAAGGCAATGGCAAACCACTTCAGTATTCTTGCCTCAGAACCCCATGAACAGTATGAAAAGGCAAAAAGACATACCACTGAAAGATGAGCTTCCCAGGTTGATATGTGCCCAATATGCTATTGGAGAAGAGTAGAGAAATAGCTCCAGAAAGAATGAAGAGCCTAAGCCAAAATGAAAACAGCGCCTAGTTGTGAATGTGACTGGTGATGGAAATAAAGTCCGATGCTGCAGTTTCACTCACACCTGACACTGATGCACAGGTTTTGGTTCCCTGCTGGATTCAATTCTCTCTACCCTCTTGAATGGTCTTCTCTGTAGCTTAAATGGTAAAGAATTTGCCTGCGGTGCAGGAGACCAGGGTTTGATCCCTGGGTTGGGAAGATCCTCTGGAGAAGGGAATGGCAATCCACTCCATTATTCTTGCCTGGAGAATCCCATGGACACAGGAGACTGGCAGGCTACAGTCCATGGGGTCGCAAAGAGTCGGACACGACTGAGCAACTAACACTACTACCCTCTTGAATAAACAGTCCAGTGATGTCTGGGGAGTAGCTCTTTTTCCTCATCATAGATGACATGATTACACTGGATTGCATTCTGAATAGCTCCCGCAACCTTCCTGTACTGTTCCGTGTTTAGGTCTCATGCCTCAAAAACTAACAGTGCCTCCTCAGATGAAGAACATCCCCTGGCTATTTCCTGTGTCATGCATTTTTTTCAGTTTCTCAGTTACTTCTTCTTCCTCTTGTCTCTCTTCGTCCTTTCTCTGGGCCTCCCAGTCCCACCAGGTCTTCATTAGCAAACTCCTCGTGTTGCACAGCAGGGCATTCAGTGAAACTGTCCTTTGGCAGATCTAGCTCCAGCTGAGGATCACTAAATTGATAAAAGACCTCTTCGGACTCCTCATTGTCTTCTCAAATCCATGAAAATTGGTAACAGACTGTGAGCAGATTCTTCCAAACCCCACTGCAGTGATGGCCATAACCTCATGCCAAGCAAAGTCAATGTTTTTTATGGGTTTGTAGATGTCATAGTCCTCTCAGAATTGTCACAGGGTTGTTCCTGTCACTTACTGCTTCCACACTGCGAAGGTTGGCTCTAGCCTTGAACTGATAAAACCAGCCATGCACGCATGCTAAATCACTTCAGTCGTGTCTGACTCTTTGCGACCCTATGGACTATAGCCTGCCAGTTTATTTTGTCCGTGGGATTCTCCAGGCAAGAATATTGGAGTCAGTTGCCATGCACTCCTCCAAGAGATCTTCCCAACCCAAGGATTGAGTCCACATTCTCTTTTATCTCCTGCATTGGCAAGTGGGTTGTTTTTTTTTTTAACCACTAGTGCCACCTGGGCCATGGCTAGCATTAAAAAATGCACCTTCTGATTCTTTACCATGTTTCTTCTTCAAGTCTTCAAAAAGGCTTTTAGCTTTCTCTTGAATCAGCATTAAGCTGAGCAGCACTCAATGCTGATGCTGATCCTGCATCCACACACTGAAAAGTTTCTCCGTTTCCTCCATCGCTTTTGTATGCTTTGATATTATTGTTGACATCATCAGCACAGCTGACTTCATATGTTCATGATCTTGTCCTGTTCTTCAGACTCATACTGATGGTTGGATAATTCATGTAGATGGTAGAGTGACATCTACCATCTTTTCACTCTCAATTATTTTCACTTTTGTTTCCATTGTTATCTCTTGGGGTGTGTGTGTGTGTGTGTGTGTGTGTGTGTGTGTGTGTGTGTGTGTGTGTGTGTGTGTGTTTAGCAATACCAGCTGTATCACTGCTGCTTTTACATTTGCTTCTGGGCATTCTGGGCTTGAAATAAAAATACTGTACTCTATGCAATACTGTGCATGCATGCTTAGTCATTCAGTCATGTCTGACTCTTGGCGAACCCATGGACTGTAGCCCTCTAGGCTCCTCTGTCCATGGAATTTTCCAGGCAAGAATTCTGGAGTGGGTTGCCATTTCCTACACCAGGGGCTCTTCCTGACCTAGGTATTGAACCTGCGTCTTCTGCATTGGCAGGCAGATTCTTTACCACTGCCCCACTTAGGAAACCCCACAGAGTCCTGGAAAGTCAAAAAGTCCCACCCGTTTGTAGAGGATGCATGCACTTGACAGTGTGTGCCAGACACATGAGCTAATATATGTGACTGGTTATGCAAATGCATGTTCACATCTTTGAAAGTTCACAACTTAAAAGTCTGTATGTACTGTACTTCGGAGCTAATAAACTAGTAGTATAGAAGTGGTATGTGAAAGTCACTCAGTTGTGTCCGACTCTTTGCACTTCCTTGGACTACACAGTCCATGGAATTCTCCAGGCCAGAATACTGGAGTCGGTAGCCTTTCCCTTCTTCAGAGGATCTTCCCAACCCAGGGACTGAGCCCAGGTCTCCATTGCCGGTGGACTCTTTATCAAGTGAACCACACCTTTTCTTATTCTTTTAAAGTGCTTCATGAGCTCAAGGGAACCTGCAGTGTTACTAATAGCATAGTTCAGTTTTTGTGTTTCTGCCTTAGTGTCAACATTGTTCTTAAAACTTCCATTTTTAGTTCATTGCCCTAGAATCTTGATTTGCAAGGGTTGGACATCTTCTAAAAGGAATGCAAGGGGGAATTGTCATACATCTTTTTTATTTTCCTCAGAGCTGGTTTACTATCCAGATCAGAGGTTAGCATATGAGAAAGTAAATCCTCAAGAGTTACCATGTGTTCATTCATATTTGGTTGAGTGATTGTTTCCCTAGAACATTTGGGGTACTCAATAAAATGATTCTCTAAATAGATTTTAAAAGAAATTATGCCACAGTAGTGTCAGATGCTCCGTTTCCACGGTTATTGTGGGTTGGACTGTGGAGCTTTATTCCACATAATAGAGAATTGCTAATAACTTCATATTCTTGGTCTATATTTTTTGACACCAACCAAATTATTGTATTTAACTAATCAAGTGACTGCTTATAGTAAAAAAAAAAAAATCAGTGTAGTAAAAAAAGTTCCTTGGGTGAAAACTAGTACTGCAAAAGAGATTTGTAAGACTATAACAGGTTAAAAGACTCTTGCTCCTTGGAAGAAAAGCTGTGATCAAACTAGACAGCATATTAAAAAGCAGAGACAGTGCTTTGCCTACAAAGGTCTATCTAGACAAAGCTATGGTTTTTCCAGTAGTCATGTATGGATGTGAGAATTGGACTATAAAGAAAGCTGAGCATCAAAGAACTGTTGCTTTTAAACTGCGATGTTGAAGAAGACTCTTGAGAGTCCCTTGGTCAGCAAGGAGATCAAACTTGTCAATCCTAAAGGAAATCAGTCCTGAATATTCATCGGAAGGACTGATGCTGAAACTGAAGCTCCAATACTTTGGCCACCTGATGCAGAGAACTGACTCATTGGAAAAGACCCTGATGCTGGTAAAGATTGAAGGTGGGAGAATGGGATGACAGAGGATGAGATGGTTGGATGACATCACTGACTCAATGGACATGAGTTTGAGCAAGCTCAGGAGTTGCTGATGGATAGGGAAGCCTGGTGTGCTGCAGTCCATGGGGTGGCAAAGAGACAGACATGCCTGAGTGACTGAACTGATAACAGGCTAACTAACGACAGTCGTGATTTCACTTGGCTTTAGCCTCCTTCTATCTTGTAGGAAAATGGTCACCATATAGCTTAGTGTTTCCTAAGTGCTCCTATCATAATAGTGAAGAAAATAAAGTTAATTTTACTATTATTAGAGCATGACATTGAACTCTATGGTCTGGAACATAGTGTTATATGTGAACTTGTGACTTTGTCTGTGTAACAGGTATTGATAAATAGTGAATGAAGTATAGAGCCAGACATCCTGAAATACAAAGTCAAGTGGGCCTTAGGGAAACATTACTACCAACAAAGCTAGTGGAGGTGATGGAATTCCAGTTGAGCTATTTCAGTCCTAAAAGATGATGCTGTGAAAGTGTTGCACTCAACATGCCAGCAAATTTGGAAAACTCACCAGTGGCCACAGGACTGGAAAAGGTCAGTTTTCATTACAATCCCAAAGAAAGGCAATGCCAAAGAATGCTCAAACTACCGCGTAATCTCACTCATCTCACATGCTAGCAAAAAATGCTCAAAATTTTCCAAGTGAGGTTTCAACAAACAGTACATGAACCGTGAACTTCCAGATGTTCAAGCTGGATTTAGAAAAGGCAGAGGAACCAGAGATCAAATTGCAAACGTATTGAATCATCAAAAAAGCAAGAGAATTTCAGAAAAACATCTACTTTTGCTTTATTGACTATGCCAAAGCCTTTGACTGTGTGGATCACAACAAACTGTGGAAAATTCTTAGAGAGATGGGAATACCAGATAACTTTACCTGCCTCTTGAGAAATCTGTATGCAGGTCAAGAAACAACAGAACTGGACATGGAACAACAGACTGGTTCCAAATTGGGAAAGGAGTACATCAAGGCTGTATATTGTCACCCTGCTTGTTTAATTTATATGCAGAGTACATCATGAGACATGCTGTACTGGATGAAGCACAAGCTGGAATCAAGTTTTCCAGGAGAAATATCAATAACCTCAGATATGCAGATAACACCACACTTATGGCAGAAAGCAAAGAAGAACTGAAGAACCTCTTGATGAAAGTGAAAGGAGAGTGAAAAAGCTGGCTTAAATCTCAGCATTCAGAAAACTGAGATCATGGCATCTGGTCCCATAACTTCATGGCAAATAGATGTGGAAACAGTGGAATCAGTGACAGACTTTATTTTGGGGGGCTCCAAAATCACTGCAGATGGTGACTGCAGCCATGAAATTAAAAGATGCTTGCTCCTTGGAAGAAAAGTTATGACCAACCTAGACAGTATATTAAAAAGCAGAGAAATTACTTTGCCAACAAAGGTCCATCTAGTCAAAGCTATGGTTTTTCCAGTGGTCATGGATGGATGTGAGAGTTGGACTATAAAGACTAACTCATTTGAAAACACTGATGCTGGGAAGGATTGAAAGCAGGAGGAGAAGGGAACGACAGAGGATGAGATAGCTGGATGGCATCACCAACTCAAAGGACATGATGAGTAAACTCCGGGAGTTGGTGATGGACAGGGAGGCCTGGCGTGCTGTGGTTCATGGGGTTGAAAAGTTGGACACAACTGAGCGACTGAACTGAACTGATGAAGTATATGGTTTCAAGTCATAGTTCCTGTAAGTGTTCACTGAAGCTGAAATTGAAAGCCCAGGTTACCAAAACCAAGACATCTCACCACTTTTACTGGAAAGTCCATATGAGTAAAACTTCTTCCCCAAGGAAGTGGGCACCTTAAATTTTGTTGCAGAAGCTAAATTTTTGCCTTTAGTGTCTGTAGATGCTAATACTGTTCCTACTAACATTTATCCTCGAAATCTTAAGCTCGGTAAGGCTACCGATTCTTTCTTCCCTCTGTTTCCTGTTCCCTCTCTTTCCTTGTTTCATAAACATTTTTGAAATACTCATAGTGTAAAAGATGTATACTAGGAGCAGGCTAAGAGATTCAAAGATAAGTTACAGCATCATGAGGGACATGTGAAAATATTCTGAAGGCATTTGAAAAAATGTAATTAAACATACTCCACACATACATATAAACACTTTGAGATCATTGTCATAGAAATTCATTTTCCTTGATAAGAATATGTCTCATTGCAGTAGGAAAAAAAGTTGAGAATTAAAGCCTAGGGGCTTAAAATTTAGCAACAGAGACATGTCTACAAATAGAATAATGTATTTTAATAATTTAATAGTGAATGTTATGGGGTAATGTTTTGGATTGTTGTGAAAATACTAAATATGCTTTCATTCCCTCTATAAATTATGTTCTGTCCTCCAAACACCTTTAAGATTAAATCATTAATAGTCCAAGGGAAGGAAAGGCAGAAAACGCCAGAACAGAGAGGTTCATAGGATAAATGAGGAAGAAATAGCATGTAGAAAGTACCCCTAGTAGGAATTGGGAGAAGAAGAGTAAAACAGAAAAGAAGGGGAAAAGATCAGAATCTGGTGTCCTGACTCCTCTTACTGAAACTGTGGAAAAGGCTGGTGTAGGAGTTTAGCAACAAGTTTCTGAGATCTTAGCTCAGTAGTGATTGTTTTCTTTTGCCTCTCCTTGGGCAAACTGGGCTATTTTCAAGGTCTTTTAGAAAAGCATCATGTATAACATGAGACCACCCGAGCAATAAGTTGGTAATAGCAAAGTAACAGGATGAGTAGGGAACAGATGAAGGTTCCTTCTCTCCAGTTTTCCACAAAGTCAAGGTTGTGATGGAATTCCTAGGTTTCCCTTGGGGCCTATAAAGGTAACTGAGGTACAAACCAGCTCTAGTCTTTTTTAAGAAGATGCCTAACAAAGCCAAGGAAGCTTATCTAGAGTTTGTGGTAGGAACATTGAGTACAGGTGAGAGGACATAGAGATTGTTCTTTAGAATCCTCAGTGCCAGGAGATTGTACTGGGAGGGACATACTGTATTGATGAGGGGATTTACCAACAGGGCACCCAACAATCTGTAGAAAATACTAACTTGTTAAACCAGCAGTTAAATGTCATCATTTCTGGAGACCATACCAACTGCTTGTGTTAGCAGAGACCAGGCTAAAGTTTTCCCCAGTAGCAGGGTGCCACAATGTAGGTGGGAACCATATGCAAAAAGGAAGCTTATTTATCTATATTGGAAATACACATAATTTACAAATTCTCATGTCCATTGAGGCATCCCTGGTGACTCAGACAGGAAAAAATCCACCTACAGTTCGAGAGACCTGGGTTCAATCCCTGGGTTGAGAAGATCTCCTGGAGAAGGGAATGGCTACCCATTCCAGTATTCTTGGCAACTGAGTGACTTTCACTTTCATGTCCATTAATGATAGAATATTAATCCTGCCAGTTAAAATTTAGTTACTTGTGAGTTGAAGCAGTCTTCTTTAAGTAAAAAAATTAGTTAAATTCAGAATTTTTTTTTTCCTTTTTCCCTTTTGTCTTTCTCATGCTTTGTTAAGTCACTTCAGTCATGTCCGACTCTTTGTGACCCTATGGACTGTAGCCTGCCAGGCCCCTCTGTCCTTGGGATTCTCCAGGTAAGAATACTGGAGTGGGTTGCCATGTCCTCCTACAGAGAATCTTCTGGATGGACCCCATGTCTCTTATGCCCCCTGCATTGACAGGTGGGTTCTTTACCAGTAGCACCACCTGAGAAACTCTGTCCTTCCCAAGAGCAAGCAAAGTCCTACCAGTGTGGGTAGAGGTGACTTGTTCTGTTGCTGCCCTCTAGTGGTCTCTCACGTTTCCTGACGTGTCTTATCCTGCTGGTCTTTGGATGGTGATAATTTCCATTCTCTGCTGTAGTATCTTGCATTGGCCTCCAGTCTCTAAGATACATGTACTTTGCCTTATCTGACTACAACCCTGAGCTCCTTTGGATTTCCTAGCTCTTTCAAGCCTCTTCCTTTGACCATTGCATCATTCAGGTGCTTTCCAGTAGTAGTCTTCAATTGGAATACATACAACTCTGGAGGTACATGAAGACATTCTAAGGAGTATGTGGATGAGGTTGTTGCTATTTAATAAAATTCATCAACTTTAAATGTACAATCACCCACAACAAATGTATATATTATTGTGTAACCACAAAATACTATCATGATATAAAACATTTAATTACCCAAAAAAGTTTGTAGTCAGTCTCCTTGTCCAAGGCTCTGGCAGTCCCTGCTTTCTGTCACTACATTTCTTTGTTTTCTAGAATGTCAACTAAATGTTATATAGTATGTAGCTTTGTCAGGTATATCAGTGAACAAAACAGACATCGTGCCCTTGTCAAATTCATATTCTTGTGGGAGGGGACAAACAACAACTAAAATAATTATGAAAGTATGTTAGAATATAGTAACTGTTACATAGTAACTGTCATACAGTATGTGACTTCTTAGTACAGTGCTTTTGAGATTCATCCATGTTGTATGTATCAGTAGATCATTCCTCTTTTAAAGAACAGCTTTACTGAGATTCACTTCAGATACCATATATAATAACATCATGTATTTAAAGTATATGATTCAGGGAGTTCCCTGGTGGGTCAGTGGTTAGGACTCTGCACTCTCACTGCTGAGGGCCCAGATTCAGTCCCTGGTCAAGTAACTAATGCCCCAGTGATGCATAGTGTAGCCATAATAATAATAAAACAGAAAGTATCTAATTCAGTGGTCTTTGGTTTATTCACAGAATTGTGGAACCATCACTGTAGTTAGTTTTAGAGTTGTTGATGTGTGCAACAACGTGGATGGATTTCAAAGCATTATGCTAAGAATTCAGTCACAACCTTACTCCTACCATCTTGGTTCAAGCCACCATAGTCTCTGCTTTCATTATCATCAGTTCAGTTCAGTTCAGTCGCTCAGTCGTGTCTGACTCTTTGCCATACTAACCTGTAAACTGGTTGGCTTTCACCCTACAGACTATTCTTAGCAGAACAGCCA
The DNA here is from genome assembly GCA_006408675.1 of Madoqua kirkii. Taxonomy (NCBI): domain Eukaryota; kingdom Metazoa; phylum Chordata; class Mammalia; order Artiodactyla; family Bovidae; genus Madoqua; species Madoqua kirkii. The sequence goes on from SJYC01082664.1 coordinate 19,107, forward strand.
GGGGGTCATATCTTAAAAAATAAGTGAAATCTTGTCATGGTGAAGTGTGAAGGTGAAGGTGAAGTCGCTCAATCGTGTCCGACTCTGCGACCCCATGGACTGTAACCTACTAGGCTTCTCTGTCCATGGGATTCTCCAGGCAAGAATACTGGAGTGGATTGCCATTTCCTTCTCCAGGGGATCTTCCCGACCCAGGGATCAAACCCAGGTCTCCCACATTGGAGGCAGATGCTTTATTTAACCTCTGAGCCACCAGGGACTATTCAAACCTTGTGATTTACTCCCTTTCTCTTAGAATAAGATCTGAGATTCTTATAATAGCCTACAAACTCTTATCTTCCCACTACCACCCTTACCTTGCTGACCTTATCTTCACAGCTCTTCCTTACCTACGACTCTTGTGTTCCAGCCGCATCAGCCTCTTGTATTTCTTCCTCCTGACCACTTTTCCACCATAGTCTTCATGGCTGATCTCCCTCATCTCCTTCAAGTCTTTGCTTATATATCATGTTTTCATCCCCCAAACCATCCAATTTAAATGGCAGACTCCCCATGGAAGCCAGTCTCTTTTGTATTACTTAAAAAAAAATAAGTTACTATATTTTAACATACTTTCATAATTATTTATTTTAGTTGTTGTTTGTCCCCTCTCACAAGAATATGCATTTGACAAGGGCACGATGTCTGTTTTGTTCACTGATATACCTGCATTACTTAAACCAGTGCCTGGAGCATTGTGAAGACTCATTTATTTGTTGAATGAATGGATGGATGAATGAAATAGAGCCAAAAATTGGAGATTATGGTTCAAGATAGTGATATAAGAAGATCCTGAACTCACCTCCTCCCAGGGGCATGCCTCCCACGGCATACAGCCGTGTATAAAATAGTTGCTTCTAGGGAAAAACTGAAAACTGGTGGAACAATTCTTCACATCAGACAAATGTGAAGGAAGCCACTTCTAAATGGGTAGGAAAGACTGTGGCAGAAACTTGCCATAAACTCCCAACTCTGATGTTGCAACCCACAGTTGGAAGGTAGTTCATAACTTGGAATTGTGCCCCGGGGAGTAAAGGGTTCTTACGTCACACTGGGTACCCCAGCTTTAAAGACAGTTACCTGAGAGACAAGCTCTCAAAACACTTGGGTTTAAAGACTAGCAGGGCTCACATATAAGACTGGTGGGGCTGTGACAAACTGAGGTACAGTCTTAAAGGGCCTGTGTGCAGACTCATCTGCTCTAGGGAGCAGTACAGAAGGAGCCCTTTGAAAAGCATCCAGATTATGTATAAAAGACTTGTTTGTTAATTTTAAAGTAATTGGTCTGAGGGGCAAAGGTCTGCTGGAGTATTCTTCTGGGAAGGAGGCTAATGGGTGCTTTCATCATGCCCTCGCTCTGCCTTGCTAAAACCCACAGGTGCCACTATTTCTTTATTTTCCTGCTTCCAATGTGTATCATCTTTATGCTATAGTCACTGGGTACCATTTTTCACAATCCATTTTTGCCTTACTAAAACCAGTGGGTACCATCTCCCTCAAATCTTTTTTCTTTAAAGATTTTCTTATGTGGACCATTGTTTTTAAAGTCTTTTTTTGAATTTGTTACAGTATTGTTTCTGTTTTGGGGTTTTGACTGCAAAGAATGTGGGATCTTAGCTCCCTGATCAGGGATCAGACCCATACCTCCTGCATTGGAAGGTGAAGTCTTAACCACTGGACTCCTAGGACTTCCTTCCCCAACTCTTAAAAAAAATGTATTTTTTTTTCTCGTTGGTATGTTCCATTCTTGTACTCTACTTCACTGTAGCTGGGCTTCCCTGGTGTTCAGTGATAAAGAAACGGCCTGCCAATGCAGGGGACTTAAGTTTGGTCCCTGGGTTGGGAAGATTCCCTGGAGAATGATGTGCAACCCACTTCAATATTCTTGCCTAGAAAATCCCATGGACAGAGGATCCTGGTGGGTTACAGTCCATGGGGTCACAAAGAGCTGGACATGACTTAGTGACTAAACAGCAATCACTCGAGCCAGTGGGTGCCATCTTTGTGCTCTTGCTTTGCTGCAGTCCAGCGCACCAGTATTTCTCAGGAGGTTATGTACACATCTGCTGCTTCATTTTTATATCTGGTGACCCAGTTTTTGCAGCTACCACTTGGGGGATCACCTGGCTTTGGAGGCCAAGAAGACTTGTGTTCCTGGGTTTCATGAGACTATAACAATTGGAGATTTCATTTCTTGAAAGACTACCACTCCTATGGTACTACACGGAGAGTGGACTGAAACACCCTTCTAGTCCTTTTGAGGAAGAGGTCTATTTGCTTGTCCAGGAGCTGTGGCTGGAGGGACACACCAGGCTCTAGCCCCCACAGGATCCAGGGAAACCCGAAGGAGAAATGGCATCAGCGATTGATTTAGAGAGGGAGAGAGACAGATAAGAATGTTGTAGATAAGAAAATAGAGAGAAGAAAAGAGGCTGATGTTCCTTGGTTTATACAGAAAATCAATAAAGTCTCAAGACAAGAGACTTGCACCGTCTACATGAGGCCGCAGGTGCCTTGCCGGTCTCCCGAGTGAATGAAGGCACAGGGTGCCTTCCCGTTCAGGTCTTAGAAACCCAGGCAAATAAGTAGACACGGCGGATCTCTGTACTCCAGATGGGAACTAGCCTGAAAGAGAGAGTAAGAGGAAGAAAATGATTGACATGAGGAGATCAAGCTGCTTTGATGAGCGAGATCCATAGCTTTATTTTTAAACGGTACTTATATACCTTTTTGTACATAGAGGGAAATGAAAGATGCAAGGTCATACAGAGTCAGCCCAACATTCCAGCAGTTTTGCCCTTATCGAAACCAGGATTTTTCTACATACCTTTCCCACAAATAATGTGTGCAGTATCTTCTGGCCTTGGAGGCCTGTGAACATTGTATGAGCTTCTTTTGATAAAGGCTGCTCAACCAAAAAACTTATTTTCCCTTCAAGTGTTTTTCCTTTATATTTCTAATCTATGTCAGCCTCAGAAAGTGCCAAACAGAGTTAACGTTTTTCAAAGAGCAAAGATGCAGCAAGTTACAAGAAAGAACCAATTAGCTCAGAAGTCTGATATGGTTAAATTCAAGGCTACACTTGTTTTTCTTGCATTCTCACTATGTTAACTAATGCATTCCCAGGTGCACAGTGGATAAGAGATATGGGAA
>SJYC01082665.1:0-19057 GCA_006408675.1 Madoqua kirkii
CATCTGAATTTATGATTTTGTCATACACACAAAAAAACAAGGAATACATTTAGCAAGACACATATAAGACTACTGCAGTGTAAACTATAAAGTGCTGTTGAGTGAAATAAAAGAATATCTAAATAAATGGAGAGTTATTTGATGTTCATAAATACAAAGTTTCAGTGTTTTTAAAAGTGTTAAGTCTCCCTAGAATGACCTATAGTGAGCTTTCTTAACCTCCGCACCTCTTGACAGTTTGAACTAGATTTTTTATTGCCAGGGAAGTGGCTTTGATGTTCTGTGAATTGTTGGCTATTTAGCAATATACAGGATCTCTACTTACTGATACTTCACCCAGTTATGACAACAAAAACTGTCCTTAGGCACTGTCAAATGTCCCCTGGGGAAGGAAATCACCCCAGCTGAAAATTACTATCTCTAGCTCAATGTAATTTCAAACATTCCCAGCAGGACTTCTGTAGAATTTAATGTAATCTAACCTCCAATTAAAATAAATAAATTTATATTAAAAAATAAATAAAAATTTGTATGGATAAGCAAAGCACCTAGGCTACCAAAGCACTCCCCCATCCAGCCCCTCTCAAAAATACTGGTTAACACCGTCACCAGATGTGGTGCACTTCCCTGGTGATTCAGAAAGTCCTGCAGTGCAGAGACCTATGTTTGATCCCTAGGTCAAGAAGAGCCCCTGGAAGAAGGGAATGGCTACTCCCTCCATATGACAATATACAGCCTTGACGTACTCCTTTTCCTATTTGGAACCATATAGGTTATTGCAGAATATTGAGTAAAATTCCCTGTGCTATATAGTAGGTCCTTATTAATTATCAATTTTATATACAGTACTGTGGATATGTTAATTCAAATCTCCTAATTTATCACTTCCCCTCATTTTTCCCCTTTTGTAACCTTAAGTTTCACTTTGAGATCTGTGAGTCTCTTTTGGTTTTGTTAATAAGTCCATTTGTATCATTTTTACTAGATTCCACATATAAGTGATATCACATGATATTTATCTTTCTCTGTTTGATTTACATCACTTAGCTGATGGTCTTGTTGCAGCAGTCTTTGTTGCTGCAAATGGCATCATTTCCTCATTTTTCACAGCTGAGTAATATTCCATTGTGTGTGTGTTTCAAATCTCCTAATTTATCACTTCCCCTCATTTTTCCCCTTTTGTAACCTTAAGTTTCACTTTGAGATCTGTGAGTCTCTTTTGGTTTTGTTAATAAGTCCATTTGTATCATTTTTACTAGATTCCACATATAAGTGATATCACATGATATTTATCTTTCTCTGTTTGATTTACATCACTTAGCTGATGGTCTTGTTGCAGCAGTCTTTGTTGCTGCAAATGGCATCATTTCCTCATTTTTCACAGCTGAGTAATATTCCATTGTGTGTGTGTGTGTGTGTGTGTGTGTGTGTGTGTGTGTGTGTATAATATATATATTACATCTTCTGTATCCGTTTGTCTGTTGATAGACCTTTGTGCTGTGTGCTCAGTCGTATCCAACTCTTTGCGATCCCATGGACCATAGCCCACCAGACTCCTCTTCCATGGAATTCTCCAGGCAAGGATACTGGAGTAGGTTTCCATTTCCTTCTCCAGTTGATAGACCTTTAGGTTGCTTCCATGTCTTGTCTGCAGTAAATAGACAATAGTCCTGCATTGAACATTGGGGTGCATGTGTCATTTCAAATTGTGTTTTTTTCCAGCTGTATGCCCAGGAGTAGCATTGCTAGATCATATGGTAGTTCTACATTTAGTTTTTAAGGAACTTCCATACTGTTCTTTACATTCCCACCAACAGTATAACAGTGGTCCCTTTTCTCCACTCCTTCTCCAGTATGTATTCTTTGTGGATATTTTGATGATGGCCATTCTGACCAGTGTGAGGAAATATCTCATTGTACTTTTTATTTGCATTTATCTAATAATTAGTGATGCTGAGGATCTTTCCATGTGCTTTTTGGCCATCTGGATGTCTTCTTTGGAGAAATGTCTATTTAGATCTTCTGCCCTTTCTTTGATTGGGTTGTGTTTTTCTATTGTTGTTGTTTTTATTGTTTGTTTGTTTTGTTTTTTGATGTTGAGCTACATGAGCTGTTTGTATATTTTGAGATTAATCCCTTGTTGTTCACTTTATTTTCTCCCATTCTGTGGGTTGTCTTTTTATTTTGTTCATGATTTCCTTTGCTGTGCAAAAGTTGATAAGTTTACTTTTGTCCCATTTGTTTCTGTTTTATTTTCATTACTCTAGGAGGAAGATGAAAAAAGACATGCTGCAATTTATGTCAGAGAGTGTTCTGCCTATTTTTCCTTCTGAGTTTTATACTATCCAGTCTTATAGTTAGGTCTTTAATCCATTTTGAATTTAATTTTATGTATAGTGTTAATGACTCTTCTAATTTCATTCTTTTACATACAGCTGTCAAATTGTCCCAGGACCAATTATTGAAGAGTGTGTCCTTTCTCCAATATATTTTCTTGCCTCCTTTATCATAGATTAGTTGACTATAGATGCTGGAGGAACCAGGCTCCTTGACTTCAGACTGAATACTACCAGGCTATAATAATCAAAACAGTATTATATTGACACAAAAATAGAAATATAGATCATTGGAATAGGACAGAAAGTCCTGAAATATATCTTTTTTATTGTATCTAAATGTTTGACTTTATGTACTCTCTTAGTGGTAAAAATTTAAATCACTGAATGTCTGATATTACCTATTTTATTGAACTTTTTTTTAATTTCTAAGATTTGATTAAAATAATTTTTGAAACTAAAGGTGAAGTGGCTCAGTCATGTCCAACTGTTTGCGACCTCATGGACTGTAGCCTACCAGGCTCCTCTGTCCATGGGATTCTCCAGCAAGAATACTGGAGTGGGTTACCATTTCCTTCTCCAGGGGATCTTCCTGACCTAGGGATCAAACTCAAGTCTCCTGCATTAGAGGCAGACTCTTTAACCTCTGAGCCACCAGGGAAGCCCTTTTACATGCATTATAAATGGTGTTTGCAATCAAGTAGAATGTTAAGTACTTTAAATATTTTATCTCAAAGCAACCTCAAGTGACATAAAAATCCTTAGTTAGCAGAGGATGTAATTCAACTCAAACTACTAGTAAGACGTGAAACTAGAATTTATTCAAAGGAGTTTTATTGCCAAACTGAAACTGAAATTCTTTTTTGTTATGCTATGCTGCAGCTGTTTTAATTGACCTAATTGTGGGTTGTGAGCTCTATGAAGGCAGAAACCCTATTGAATGTGCTCAATTTATAAACTATACTCACCTTCAAGGAGCCAGTACTAAATAAAGATATAGTAAGTTCATAAATGAGCTAACAAGCCCACTCTTGGCAAAATGCATTTAATCAATAAGATATTAACTTTCTGAGGTGCTTTGGCATTATCTTAAGAGGAGGAGTAAGTCTGTCTCCTTTGGTGATGATTTATGTAGTAAAACTTGGCAGGTAGGAGTTATCTGGAGGAACAGGAATCAAGTATTTCAAGAGTTTCAGATGTCTTTCCACGCAGTTACCACCTATGCTCAGGTTGTTACCTTTTCTTCCTCTAGGTAAGAGTTATGTATACATGAAGTTGTGTGCCCATTAACAGTTAACCATCCGATATAACTTGAAATTCATTAAGGATATCTAAAGTAAGACATCACTGAGATACTACTATCGTGAAACTTAAAATCCAGGAAATTTATTTGGAATTTTCATAAGAAAACCTATTCAGAGTTTAGAAAGAAGGGGATGACAGAGGAGAAGATGGTTGGATGGCATCACCGATTTGATGGCCTTGAGTTTGAGTAAGCTTCAAGAGTTGGTGATGGACAGGGAAGCCTGGCGTGCTATAGTCCATGGGGTTTCAAAGAGTCAGACACGACTGAATGACTGAACTGAAGTGTTAGAGACTGCTTCAAATAAAGTATATGCTAATAATTTGGGCAACCTAGAAGAAATGGATAAATTCCTAGTAACAACCTTCTAGCAGTGAATCAGGAAGAAACAAAAAATTAGAACAGACTGATTATTAGTAAGCAGATTGAATCAGTAATTAGAAACTTGCCCCAAATATAAGTCTAGATGGTTTCAATGACAAATTCTACCAAGTATTTGAAAAAGAATTAACACTAGTCCTTCTCAGACTTTTCCAAGAAATAGAAGAAGAAGAAACACGCCTGAGTTCATAACTCATTTTATAAGGGCGTTCTTAGCCTGATACTAAATCCAGACAAAGACACAACAAAAAATGAAAATTTCAGGCTAATATCCCTGATGAACATAGATGTGAAAATCCTTAACAAATTATTAGCAAACTGAGTTCAACAATGCATTAAAAGTATTATACACCATTATCAAGTGGAATTCATTCCAGGGATGCAGGGATAGTTCAGAGACAAAAATCAGTCAGTGAAATACTGCAGATTAAAAAAGTGAAAGATAAAAATCATGTGATCATCATAGAAGAAACACGCCTGAGTTCATAACTCATTTTATAAGGGCGTTCTTAGCCTGATACTAAATCCAGACAAAGACACAACAAAAAATGAAAATTTCAGGCTAATATCCCTGATGAACATAGATGTGAAAATCCTTAACAAATTATTAGCAAACTGAGTTCAACAATGCATTAAAAGTATTATACACCATTATCAAGTGGAATTCATTCCAGGGATGCAGGGATAGTTCAGAGACAAAAATCAGTCAGTGAAATACTGCAGATTAAAAAAGTGAAAGATAAAAATCATGTGATCATCACAACAGATGTAGAAAAAGCACTTAACAAAATTTAACACCCATTTTGATTAAAAAAAAAAAGTTCTCAACAAAGTATAAAGGGAATGTACCTCCATGTAGTAAGGGTTGTCTGTGATGGATCTATAGCTAAATAGCTCAGTGATGAAAAGCTGAAAGCTTTTCACCTAAAATCAGGTGCAAGACCAGGATGGCCACTCTAGACACTTACTCGGCACTGTATTGGGAGTCCTAATTAGAGCAGTACAACAAGAGAAAGAAATTAAATCATCTTAATTTGGAAAGGAAGAAGTAAAACTGTCTCTGTTTGCAGATAACATAATACTATATACAGAAAGTCCTAAAGATTCCTCCAAAAACTAGAACTAATAAATTCAGTGAAGTTGCAGAACACAGAATCAATACACAGAAATTTCTTACGTTTCAATGCACCGATAACTATCAGAAAAATAAAAATAATCTCATTTATAGCTCATCAAAAATAATAAAGTGTGAATAAATTTAATCAAGGCGATGAGAGAAGATGAAGACTCAGATGAATAGAAAGATATTCAATGCTCAGGGACTAATAAGAATCCATATTGTTAAAATGTCTATACTACCCAAGCAATCTGTAGATTCAGTGCAATCTGTTTGAAGATTCCAATGGCATTTTCCACAAAATAGGGCCAAAAAAAAAAAAATTCTAAAACTTGTTTAGTAAGTAAGTGTTAGTCACTCAGTCTTGTCCAACTCTGTGACTCCATGTACTGTATAGCCTTGCGGCCTCCTCTGTCCATGGAATTCTCCAGCCAGGAATACTGGAGTGGTTTACCACCCCCTTCTCCAGACTCAGGGATTGAACCCATTGCACTGCAAGTGGACTCATTACAATCTGAGCCACCAGTGAAACTCAAAATTTGGGGGGACCACATAAACCTTCAAACAGCCAAAGCAATCTTGAGAAAGAAGAACAAAGCTGAAAGTATTGTGTGCCACAATTCAAACTTTATTATAAAGCTGTAGTAATCAAATGGGGAAGGAAATGGCAACCCACTCCAGTATACTTGCCTGGAGAATCCCACGGACAGAGGAGCCTGGTGGGCTGTAGTTCATGGGGTTGCAAAGAGTTGGGCATGTCTGAGCGACTAACACAGATGCATAGTAATCAGAACAGTGTGGTATTGACATAAAAACAGACACACAGATCAGTAAACTAGAATGGCAAGCCCAGAAATAAACCCATGCATATACGGTCAATTAACTTACAACAAATGAGACAATATACAATGGGGAAAGGAATCTCTTCAGTAAATGGTGTTGGGAATGGTGTTCAGTAATGGTGTTGGGAAAGCTAAATCAGTTCAATTCAGTCGCTCAGCCGTGTCCAACTCTTTGCGACCCCATGAATCGCAGCACGCCAGGCCTCCCTGTCCATCACTAACTCCCGGAGTTCACTCAGACTCACGTCCATCGAGTCAGTGATGCTATCTAGCCATCTCATCCTCTGTCGTCCCCTTCTCCTCCTGCCCTGAATCCCTCCCAGCATCAGAGTCTTTTCCAGTGAGTCAACTCTTCACATAAGGTGGCCAAAGTACTGCAGTTTCAGCCTCAGGATTTTTCCTTCCAAAGAACACTAAGGGCTGATCTCCTTCAGAATGGACTGGTTGGATCTCCTTGCAGTCCAAAGGACTCTCAAGAGCCTTCTCCAACACCACAGTTCAAAAGCATCAATTCTTCGGCGCTCAGCTTTCTTCACAGTCCAACTCTCACATCCATACATGACCACAGGAAAAACCATAGCCTTGATAGACCTTAGTCGGCAAAGTAATATCTCTGCTTTTGAATATGCTATCTAGGTTGGTCATAACTTTTCTTCCAAGGACTAAGCATCTTTTAATTTCATGGCTGCAGTCACCATCTACCGTGATTTTGGAGCCCAAAAAAATAAAGTCTGATGCTGTTTCCACTATTTCCCCATCTATTTCCCATGAAGTGATGGGACCGGGTGCCATGATCTTCATTTTCTGAATGTTGAGCTTTAGGCCAACTTTTTCACTCTCCACTTTCACTTTCATCAAGAGGCTTTTTAGCTCCTCTTCACTTTCTGCCATAAGGGTGGTGTCATCTGCATATCTGAGGTTATTGATATTTCTCCCAGCAATCTTGATTCCAGCTTGTGTTTCTTCCAGTCCAGCGTTTCTCATGATGTACTCTGCATATAAGTTAAATAAGCTGAATAGGCACATGCAAAAGAATGAAATCAGACCACTCTCTCACATCATACACAAAAATTAACTCAAAATGTATTAAAGACTTGAATGTAAAACCTGAACCATAAAACTCCTAGAGGAAACATAAGTGGTAAGCTCCTTGGCATTGGTCATAGCAGTGATTTTTTTAATTTGACACCAAAAGCAAAGACAGTAAAAGCAAAAATCAAAAAATGGTACTCATCTAAACTAAGGAGTTTCTGCTCAGGAAAGGAAAGCATCTAAAAATGAAAATACAGCCTGAATGGTGGAAAATATTTGCAAATCATACATATGATAAAGGGTTAGTATCCAAACTTTGTAAAGATCTCATAACAACTTAATCAGAAATAGTGCATATAAAAATGAACAGAAGACCTGAAGAGAGATTTTTTCAAATAATGTATACAAATGGCCAGCAGACATGTAGAAAGATCAATATCACTAATCATCAGGGAAATGCACATCAAAACCACTATGAACTATTACCTCACACCTTTGAGAATGGCTATTATTTTAAAAGGCAACAAATATTGGAGAATGTGCAGAAAAAGAAATGCTTATGCACTCTTGGTGGGAATCCATGTTGGTACATTCGCTATGAGAAATATGGGGAGTTCTTCAAAAAATGAAAAACAGAATTGTGTTTTCTTGGGCTCCGGAATCACTGTGGAGGGTGACTGCAGTTGTAAAATTCAAAGACGCTAGCTCCTTGGAAGAAAAGCTATGATAAACCTAGATAGCATATTAAAAAACAGAAATATCACCTTGCTGACAAAGGTCTGTATAGTTAAAGCTATGGTTTTTCCAGTAGTCATGTATGGATATGATAGTTGGACCATAAAGGAGACTGAACACAAGAGAACTGATGCTTTTGCATTGTGGTGCTGGAGAAGACTCTTGAGAGTCCCTTGGACAGCAAGGAGATCAAACCAGTCAATCCTAGAGGAAGTCAGCCCTGAATATTCACTGGAAGGACCGATGCTGAAGCTGAAACCCTGATAGTTTGGCCACCTGATGCAAGAGCCAACTCATTGGAAATGACCCTGATGCTGGGAAAGACTGAAAGCAAAAAGAGAAGAGAGTGACAGAGGATGAGATGGTTAGATAGCATCATCGACTCAGTGGACATGAGTTTGAGCAAACTCTGGGAGATATTGGAGGACAGAGGAGCTTGGTATGCTGTAATCCATGGGGTCACAAAGAGTTGAACATGACTTAGTGACTGAACAGCAACAGTAACAGCAAGTGATCTAACAATTCCACTTATGAGTATTAACCCAAAGAAAATTAAAACAGTTGAAAAGATTTCTGTACTTTCATGTTCTGAATGGTATTATTTACACGCTGGGAAAAATTGAAGGCAGGAAGAGAAGTGGACAACAGAGGACGAGATGGTTGGATGGCATCACCAACTCAATGGACGTGAGTTTGAGCAAACTCTGGGAGATGTTGAAGGACAGGGAAGCCTGGTGTGCTGCAGTCCATGGGATCTCAAAGAATTGGACAGGACTGAGCGACTGAACAAGAAGAAGATACGGAAGCAACTTGTGTCCATGAACAGTTAGGTGGATAAAGAAGATACGGTACATATATAATATAATACTACTCAGCCGTAAAAAGAATGAAATAATGCCATTTGTAGCAACGTGGATGGCTCTTGAGGGCATTATGCCAAGAAATAAGTCAGGGAGAGAAAAACAAATAACATACGGTCTTCAACATTGCAGTCAATGTATTTACTAGGTGACTTTACTCAAATGAGAGCTATAGTTGCAGATACTGCCAAGTCCTTCCCTTCTTAGTGCTCTCACTGGGCTTTGTACTTAAGGTTCTTAACATGTATTCTGGATAAGTTTCACATCTTTTGTTAGAGTGCTTTTCGGATTTGTTTTCCTTGTGCATCCCAGCACCTGGCACAGTACCTAAAATACAGTAAGCCGGTTGAGTGAATGGTGATAGCCATCACCATTGCCGGTGATTAACACAGGAAGTCCTCTGAGTTATGTGAACCATCTAGCGAGGGTAAAATCCTTGCTTTAACTTGACATCTCAGAATCAAAGGGTCAGAAGGTTAGGAATGGGAAGTGTGATCACTCTCTGAGAAGCTCAGATCTGAGGGCTCAGACTGAACATGCTGTGTGGTTGGAGGGAATTGCTGTGGCTTTACAAGCCTCTTGGAGATTTCATGTGTTAACTGTGGTGATTCCAAGGGATAGTGTGGGGGCCAGATATAAATAGCAGAACACAAATGAGGTAATGTGCCACTGCCAAGCTACTGCTGGGGATGTTTATAAAAAGAAAAGCATTCCCTTTTCAGCTCTCAGTGTCAACAACCTCCTACCCTGAAGACACCCTCACCACAACTGAGAGAGTGGGGAAACAGTGAGACCTAGCATCATTTAAAACTCCACGGCAGAAAAGCCAGGTAAACATTTTGACTTATTTACATTCAGACTACGGAAGTGAAGATTTTTCAAGAAAATCCTCATTCAGAGCTTGTCTTGTAACAGTTATCTGTCAAGTGTTATTTTCAAAATCTCTTTTCTGATTAACACAGAAGTGGCATTTTTGTGCTATCTTTTAATATCTTTAATGAAAGAGACTGCTTGTGAATAAAGATGGCAATCTGGGGCCAAAGGGAAGACTATCTTCTTTCCCTTGTGCTGTTCATCCCCACTTTCAGGTGCCAGAATATAGTGATTGGTAGGATGAAAAAGAGATTTCAGTTCAGTTCCAGCCATGTCAACTTTGTTTTAGTTATGTGGAAAAAGCCAAAAAGCAGCCTTTAATTAATTAAATCAGTTAGTGATTCTGGGACACCTTCAGCCCTTGATGGCCTCTTACCCTCCTGTTTACCTGCTTCTGTCTCATGAATGTTGGGATGAATATTGGGCATACAGCCAGTAGAGTTATATAATCTTACCAGTGTTGCTTCCTGTTCACCTCCTTCTTATTCTCATTCCTGCTTTCAGCAAGTTATTCAGGATGCTTGTTTTATCCTTGGCTTCTCTTAAATGTGAATATTTGGGAGGAAGAGAACACCCCAGATAACCTTCTGGTTTTTACCACTACCTGTCTCCATCCTACCAAATGGGTGTCACTTGGTTTGCAGAGAGGATGAAGAATGAATGATGTGTGTGGATACTAACTCCTGGAGAATTCTTGGAGACAGGGAGCTAGGAAACCAGTCTGCAGTGGTGTTGTGTTTTTCTTTCTTTCTTTTTTTTTTTAGTTTGTGTTTTCCTGTATATGATGAGGGGAGATTGAGAGGGAGGAGGAATAATTGACTATCAGTGACTGTTGGTGGGAGAGACAACATGTCTAAAGGAGAATGGAAATGACAGATTTAATCCTGAGCAAATATCTGAAGTTTTCAGAGCTTTTGTTTCCTCGTGTGTAGAATGAAGGTGTTAGATCACCAGACAAAATCTAAGACCCTTTCAGCCACTGGGAATTTACCCATAATCACTTCCTAACCCAGCATGATACTCACTCTTACCCAGAATGAAAAAATGTATATCATGTGTGTCATCCTGTTCTACTTCTCTAAACTTCTACTAAATTGGAATTCTTTCATTTTAATTTAGAAGAGAAAAATGAAGACAGGACATTTTGAAATGGTCACCGTGCTGTTGGCACCTATGATTCTAATGGACATCCTCCAGGTAATGTTAGGAATGGGAAGCATGTGGTCATTGGAACGGGAACTCTTGGTATAAGGTTGCCTGAGGCATTTGTGTGGGTTGATGACAGAAATGAGGACAGACAAAATAATAATAAGTTTTTTTAAATAAGTTTGTTTTTCAGATCTTACCTTTTACACACTGATACATGTTAACTGTAAAAAATTAAAAGTAGACAAAGGGAGGAAAGTAAAAATCATCCACAGTTTTCCACCCAGAGGGAATGAATCTTAATCTGTTGATGTGTAGGCTTCTCAGCTTTTTTCTATGTATTCATATTTGTAATTTACAAGATAGATTCATACTACATATAGTGTCTTTTTTATTTACCTTTTTAAGTTAATACTATGCTACAGGTGTCTGTCCGTGGCATCGGATATTCTAAAAACATGTATTTTTCTTCATATACATTGACAATGCAATGTCTACTTGCTTCCCATGTTTTATATAGTAGCTATTTTCTCCCATTCAGCATTCTTTTTATTCTGATAGAACTTTCATGATTTTATTTTTTACAGTTGAATCTTTAAACATTCTATAACATGTTTTATGTAAAATATGAGCCAGGTATCTCATTGATTTTTTTTCACCCACATTGTAAGCTTTCACAGCACTACTGAGTATTTGTCCACTGATTTGAAGCACCTTCTTTAAAATGTGTTAAATTCTTAAAAACAATCCATTTTGAGTTTAATAATCTGAAACATTGTTTATAGAATCATTGTATATTCTGTTACCTGTTTTGCAGTGTGACTTTTAAAAAATTGAAGTGTAATTCCCATATAAAAAGATACAATTTTAAAGTGTATAGTTCAGTGATTGTCATATATTCACTATGTTTTGCAACCATCATCACTTTATCTCATTATAGGATTCCTATCACCCCCTGAATAATTGACTATCAGTGACTGTTGGTGGGAGAGACAACATGTCTAAAGGAGAATGGAAATGACAGATTTAATCCTGAGCAAATATCTGAAGTTTTCAGAGCTTTTGTTTCCTCGTGTGTAGAATGAAGGTGTTAGATCACCAGACAAAATCTAATGACCCTTTCAGCCACTGGGAATTTACCCATAATCACTTCCTAACCCAGCATGATACTCACTCTTACCCAGAATGAAAAAATGTATATCATGTGTGTCATCCTGTTCTACTTCTCTAAACTTCTACTAAATTGGAATTCTTTCATTTTAATTTAGAAGAGAAAAATGAAGACAGGACATTTTGAAATGGTCACCGTGCTGTTGGCACCTATGATTCTAATGGACATCCTCCAGGTAATGTTAGGAATGGGAAGCATGTGGTCATTGGAACGGGAACTCTTGGTATAAGGTTGCCTGAGGCATTTGTGTGGGTTGATGACAGAAATGAGGACAGACAGAATAATAATAAGTTTTTTAAAATAAGTTTGTTTTTCAGATCTTACCTTTTACACACTGATACATGTTAACTGTAAAAAATTAAAAGTAGACAAAGGGAGGAAAGTAAAAATCATCCACAGTTTTCCACCCAGAGGGAATGAATCTTAATCTGTTGATGTGTAGGCTTCTCAGCTTTTTTCTATGTATTCATATTTGTAATTTACAAGATAGATTCATACTACATATAGTGTCTTTTTTATTTACCTTTTTAAGTTAATACTATGCTACAGGTGTCTGTCCGTGGCATCGGATATTCTAAAAACATGTATTTTTCTTCATATACATTGACAATGCAATGTCTACTTGCTTCCCATGTTTTATATAGTAGCTATTTTCTCCCATTCAGCATTCTTTTTATTCTGATAGAACTTTCATGATTTTATTTTTTACAGTTGAATCTTTAAACATTCTATAACATGTTTTATGTAAAATATGAGCCAGGTATCTCATTGATTTTTTTTCACCCACATTGTAAGCTTTCACAGCACTACTGAGTATTTGTCCACTGATTTGAAGCACCTTCTTTAAAATGTGTTAAATTCTTAAAAACAATCCATTTTGAGTTTAATAATCTGAAACATTGTTTATAGAATCATTGTATATTCTGTTACCTGTTTGCAGTGTGACTTTTAAAAAATTGAAGTGTAATTCCCATATAAAAAGATACAATTTTAAAGTGTATAGTTCAGTGATTGTCATATATTCACTATGTTTTGCAACCATCATCACTTTATCTCATTATAGGATTCCTATCACCCCCCAAAAGAAGCCTTGTAGCTATTAGCAGTCAGTTCCAATTCCCTCTTCCCTATATCCCCTGAGATCCACTAATCTGCTTTGTCTCTATGAATTTGCAGATTCTGGACATTTCACTTGAATGGAATCCTGCAATATCTGGCCTTCTCAGTGGCTTCTTTTAGCATAACATTTTCAGCTTCGTACATGTTGCAGTGTATATTAGTACTTTGTTCTTTTTTGTAGTATAGTAATATTACATTGCATGGTTATGCCACATTTTGTTTATCCATTCATTAATTGTTGGGCATTTGAGTTGACCCCACTTTTTGATTCTTATGAATGAATGTGAGTATGCATGCTCAGTCCTGTCCAACTCTTTGTGACCCCATGGACTGGAGCTCCCAGGCTCCTCTGTCCATGGAATTTTCTAGGCAAGACTGCTGGAGTGAGTTGCCGTTTCCTCACTCAGGACTTATGAATGAATAGTCCTGCCACAAACTTTTGCAAACAGATTTTTGTTTGTGTGGACATGTATTTGTGTAAATATATGTATTTTCAGTTCTCTTGGGTTTATACCAGAAGTATATAATTGGGTCATATGGTGGCTCAGTGTTTTAACATTGTGAGGAACAGCCAAATTGTTTTCCACATTTTGTATTACTTACACAGCAGTGTATGAGGATTCAGTTTCTCTATATCATTGCCTACGTTTGCTGTTTTCCCTTTTTTCCTTATCTTTATATCCCTTCTAATGGATATGAGGTATGTCTCACTGTGATTTTGATTTGCCTTTTTAATATTTTTCTGCAACATAATTTTGATATGTTTATTTATGAATGTTTCGTAATTTAACTGATATCTTTTAAAATCATTTTTACATTTTTGTAATAAATTTTTGGTAATTAAGCTACATCCATATAGCCTTGTTTCAGTGGATAACTCAGGAAGAAAATATAATTAGTAGGTTCACCTAGCCTTTGTACCTGTTCTTTAATGTCCATTCAGTTTTCCCTGAATGGTGGTGGCATTTGTGGGCTTTTTCACTGCTCAAGGTACTCACTGTTCAGAACACACAATCAGCTGTGGCCTTGGGCCAGAAAGATTTGAAGTCTAAAATTAGACATGTGGAGACTGGTTAGAGGCACAGAGGAAAGACTGGAACATAGTGGATCAACTCTTGGATATGATGTGAGGAATGTGGGAGGTGGTTTCAGGGCATGATGTCTTATAATATGTTGAAGTCTTGAAGATAAATTAGACATTGGTGCCCAGGATGCACTCTGGTACATTCTGTGCTGTGGAGGAAAGTGCATTTCTTGGCTAGGAGATGGCAATGATTTGATCTAGTAAAGCTCAAATTCCCACTTCAAGAAACTGACCTATGGACCTAGAATTTTGGGAGTCTCAATGACTTTCCCAGTAGAATATTTTGTGGCTGGTAATCAGACAGTTTCTGATGTCAATACAGTTTCTATTAGCACTACTTGTAAGATGGTGTTGTGAGTTTTATTCCAGACCTTTTATAAATGTTGTTATAAAGACAAAGTTAAATTCTTTTTTTTAAGTACTATAGAAATGTCAGTGGTCTTATCATCAGAAACATTTTGGTTAAGAAACAGACTCTGGAGCCAGATTGCCTGGATTCAAATCTGAATTCCATACAAGTTAGTCTCCCTGCCTTAGTTTCCTCATTTTAAAAGAGGGACTAATAATAGTACCTACCTACCTATGGATGTGAAGTTGGACTATAAAGAAAGCTGAGTGCCAAAGAATTGATGCTTTTGAACTGTGGTGTTGGAGAAGACTCTTGAGAGTCCCTTGGACTGCAAAAAGAGCCAGCCAGTCTATCCGAAAGGAAATCAGTCCTGAATCATTGAAAGGACTGATGCTGAAGCTGAAACTCCAGTACTTTGGCCACCTGATGCAAAGAACTAACTCACTGGAAAAGCCCCTGATGTTGGGAAAGATTTAAGGCAGGAGGAGAAGGGGACAACAGAGGATAAAATGGTTGGATGGGATCACTGACTTGATGGGCATGAGTTTGAGTAAGCTTCAGGAGTTGGTGATGGACAGAGAGGCCTGGCGTGCTGCAGTCCACAGGGTTGCAGAGTTGGACACAACTGAGTGGCTAAACTGAACTGAACCTACCTCATAGGGTTACCATGAAGATTAAATGAGTTAATTTATATGGACAGTTAGTGCTCCACACAGAAAGCACTCTGGAGAAGTTTTTTAGGCCTTAGGAGTGCAGGGCATGAGTGAGAAGGAGAAATCTAAGAAAATTTCACAAATGAATGGATGGTTTTATATACGGACTAGGTTTTGATGCCAGCTGTAGACAGTAGGGTTGTAAGTTTGGCCTTGCTCTTAGATTGTTTTGTTTGAAGGATCTTTGAGCACCTCAAGTGAAATTATTAAGCAGGCAGTTGATATACAGAAGTCAATGGAGTTATTAATTATGTAGTTGATATATAGATCTTGCACTTACACAGCACGTCAGAGGTATTCAGATGATCATTGAAACTATGGGTCTTACATCATTGCCTAAGGGTAGACTTAAGATTTGGAAAATAAATAGCCTTGAGAAACGTGACCTTTAATGGCCAATTGGAATATGCTGGACATGCAAAGGAGTCTAAGAAGTATTCGTTAGAGCTGTTGAAGCTCAGAAATGTCAAGTGTCATACGTAATCAGTACCTAGTTAGTAACAGAAATGGAATTAGAACCCAGATCTATCTGGTTCAAAGCTAGTGTTACTTATACTACACTACCCTGCTTCTTATGGTATGCATATCATTTAAAGATGCTTAGTCCTTTTCCAGTTGCATAGAACAAAAAGCCCAGATGAATAGGGAATTTACTGTTTCTAACAACTGAAGCAAAATACAGCTTTCGGGTAATGCTAGACTCAGGCCTTAAGTAATGTTATCAGGACCTCATCTCTCTTCACCTCTAAGCTCTACAAACCTTTCTTTGTTGGCTTTATTTGCAGACAAGATTCTTCAAGGGACTAAAAGGATAGCTATTGGCTTCCCCAAGCCAATATTATCCTTAGAGCTTATGGTTGAAGGAAAAGAAAGCCTTTTGTTTATCTGGGAGTGCTCTGGTTTTTAAGCCCACATCGTTACTTATAATAGGGGCTGAAGATGCAGAATTAGTCCTAGCCAAACCATGCAGAAAAAGGAGCAGTGTCCTCAGAGAAGAAGGGGTAATATTTGCCTTTATGTATGTATCCATCTAGTAAAGCATTTCATACAAGGTATTTCAGATTCACTCAGTAGTCTTGAGTGGTTGAGGGAATCAAGCTAAGAATATCTTTCAGAGCTAGGACTGCCACCCATTTCTTTTGTTTGACACTCATTTTCTTTCCCCTGTACTACAGGGTTCAGATGAATGACTTACAGGCATGGTCATGCTTATACTTCCCGTTCACTCTTTCATGTAAATATGTCACAGCTGGGAGAGTTATCACTAACAGTGGAATATACTTCCTATATAAAAAGATATCAGAAGTTCATTGTGAGCAAGGAAGAGAGTCTTCGCAGGGTTTGAGAGGATGCAGGATTCTTTGCAGAAAATTGAGAGAAAATGATATACACTAAATATTTTTTTTTCAAGAGTACTAATTTCCTTTTCCTTTGTAGGTAAAAGCTGAAATGTTAGATATGGCACATAATGCATTTGATGATGAATACCTGAAATGTGCTAACCGGATGGAAATCAAGTATGTTCCTCAACTGTTCAAGGAGGAAAGAGCAAGCCTGCAGCTCTTAGCAGATGTGTGGGAAAATGCAGAAGCCAGGTGGGAAGCTCGGAAGCCTCAGCTCTTTCTCCCTGTGAATTTCAAGGATAACTATGGCATAGCCCTGATGGCCTATATTTCTGAAGCTCAAGAGCAGTCTTCCTTTTACCATCTGTTCAATGAAGCTATGGAAATGGCTGGCCAGTCTCGAAAAGATTATGTCTATGGCTTCCAGTTCAAAGCTTTCCATTTTTATCTGACAAAAGCCCTGCAGTTGCTGAGAAGATCTTGTGAGAACAGTTACAAAAACGTGGTGTACAGTGTAAGGCTGAATACTTCATTTACATTTGGAGGGCTGAACCAAGCCCGACTTGGCCATTTCACCTTGGCATATTCATCCAAACCTCAAGCTGCTGATGACCAACACGTTCTGTTAACCATCAAAACATGTTTTGGAGTGGCTGTTGAAAAATTTTTTGATAAAGAAAGTGAAAGAATTGTTTTAATACCTCTGAATGAGGTTTTCCACGTGTCACAGGATGAGGCTGGCAATAACCTTATCCTTCAGAGCACAAACAAGACCTGTAGCCACTACGAGTGTGCATTTCTCGGTGGTAAGTGTCTCTGTTGTGTCTGTGTGTTTCTGGGACGGGAAGAGGGAACCTCTTAGGCCCAGGGAGAAGTCAGAAAGGAAGGTGGGAGTCTTGAAGGGAGAAAAGTCATTGGTGGTTTCCTCTCTAGCTCTTTCATACCATCAGTTTCTTTATCCATAATTTAGTTTTATCAAAATCATACAGTATTATTGAAAATTGAAAAAATAAAATAGTAATATAAGGTAGTAGCTCTCAAGCAGGAGCAGTTTTGTCTGGTAGGATCAGTTGACCGTAGTTGGAAACATTTTTAATCGTTACACCATCTCCCTGTGCTAGTACCATCTAGTGGGTGTAGGCCAAAGAGCACTGCCGAACTATTCAAAGAAGCCCCCACAACAAAGAAGTGTCTGATTCAGAACCCCTCATATAAGGCTTACAGTGAAAAATAGCCCTAGCCCTGCCTACCCCTTTCTAAACCCAGTTCCCACTCCTCAGTGGCACCCTTTTTGTTTTTTAACTATTTTTTAGATACTTATTGCATGTTTCTAAGTAAATAACATGCTTCAGCATGTTTTTCTTGATTTAAAAATGTTAGACATTATTTATTGACTTCCCAATACTTATAAAGAATAAGTATTTAGCCCTAATATACCCTACATTAATTAGGAGTTCTTTATTGCATTCAATTGTAACAGAAAACTTGCCTGGTGGCTCTCATTTAATCAAAAAACTGCAGGTGGGCTGTCCAGAGTTGGTACAGGAACTCAGCTACATCATGAGTAACTCAGACTCTTTGTTTCTTGCCCACCAACTTTAGCATATTGAGTTTGTTGATTCGTGTTTTCAGTGTGACTGTTGGCAGATATAGGCATCAGTCCATGTCCAAGATGAAATGAAGGGAAAGGAGGATGGTGGCCAAATCTGCCTGTTTAACCGAGAGGGTAAAGCTTCCCCAGAAACTCCAGGTAGATTTCACCAGATTTTGTGTTATTGACTGGAACAGCTACTTGGTTATCTGCTGACTCATTTCCTGATGCTGGGAAAGATTGAGGGCAGGAGGAGAAGGGGACGACAGAGGATGGGACAGCTGGATGGCATCACCAACTCAATGGACATGAGTTTGGGTGAACTCTGGACAAGGAGGCCTGGTGTGCTGTGATTCATGGGGTTGCAAAGAGTCGGACACGACTGAGCGACTGAACTGAGCTGAACTACAAGAAAATCTTGCAAAGGGGTAATTAGCTTTTCCAGCCTCTATTGTGTAAGGAGGCAGGGGAGAAGGGAATAAGAAATAGCTGTTAGGTCAGTAAATTAAAAGTATCTGATAAACATCACCCTTCTCAATATTTGTGCATTTTCCCTTCCCATTCTCCCAGAGTAGTCAAGACTGCTTTTCTTTTTAAGTACTTCTTTTACTCCAGAGTTACTAGTTGTATGATTTTTTGTTTCCTTAGTTTTTTACATGCCATCAGTAATTCACTCCCTGAACTGTTAAAAATGCACATCTCTTAATAAAATTTAGGCGTATCAGATACTCTCCACCCCCCTCACCCTCCTTGTACTCCATCGTCCTGCTTTGTGAAAATATCCTGAAATCTCTCCTCACTGCTGTTCTGAGACTTACTTTTGCTTCTGCCCTATGAAGAATCCCCTATATTTTGAATTTGTTCCTCTTTCTTGAATTACTCCTTACTTTGGAAGGGGTAGAGATTCTTCAGAAGCTTTCTGAGGAAAGAGGCAAATTTTCTAAGACTTTGTACATCTTAAAAATCTATTTTTAAAGACTTGAATAATAGTTTGTAGATTTGTATTTCTGTTTTGGAAATTATTTTTCTTAGAATTTTGGAGATATTCCTCCACTATCTTTT
>SJYC01082666.1:0-19547 GCA_006408675.1 Madoqua kirkii
CTGCAGTCCACAGGGTTGCAGAGTTGGACACAACTGAGTGGCTAAACTGAACTGAACCTACCTCATAGGGTTACCATGAAGATTAAATGAGTTAATTTATATGGACAGTTAGTGCTCCACACAGAAAGCACTCTGGAGAAGTTTTTTAGGCCTTAGGAGTGCAGGGCATGAGTGAGAAGGAGAAATCTAAGAAAATTTCACAAATGAATGGATGGTTTTATATACGGACTAGGTTTTGATGCCAGCTGTAGACAGTAGGGTTGTAAGTTTGGCCTTGCTCTTAGATTGTTTTGTTTGAAGGATCTTTGAGCACCTCAAGTGAAATTATTAAGCAGGCAGTTGATATACAGAAGTCAAATGGAGTTATTAATTATGTAGTTGATATATAGATCTTGCACTTACACAGCACGTCAGAGGTATTCAGATGATCATTGAAACTATGGGTCTTACATCATTGCCTAAGGGTAGACTTAAGATTTGGAAAATAAATAGCCTTGAGAAACGTGACCTTTAATGGCCAATTGGAATATGCTGGACATGCAAAGGAGTCTAAGAAGTATTCGTTAGAGCTGTTGAAGCTCAGAAATGTCAAGTGTCATACGTAATCAGTACCTAGTTAGTAACAGAAATGGAATTAGAACCCAGATCTATCTGGTTCAAAGCTAGTGTTACTTATACTACACTACCCTGCTTCTTATGGTATGCATATCATTTAAAGATGCTTAGTCCTTTTCCAGTTGCATAGAACAAAAAGCCCAGATGAATAGGGAATTTACTGTTTCTAACAACTGAGGCAAAATACAGCTTTCGGGTAATGCTAGACTCAGGCCTTAAGTAATGTTATCAGGACCTCATCTCTCTTCACCTCTAAGCTCTACAAACCTTTCTTTGTTGGCTTTATTTGCAGACAAGATTCTTCAAGGGACTAAAAGGATAGCTATTGGCTTCCCCAAGCCAATATTATCCTTAGAGCTTATGGTTGAAGGAAAAGAAAGCCTTTTGTTTATCTGGGAGTGCTCTGGTTTTTAAGCCCACATCGTTACTTATAATAGGGGCTGAAGATGCAGAATTAGTCCTAGCCAAACCATGCAGAAAAAGGAGCAGTGTCCTCAGAGAAGAAGGGGTAATATTTGCCTTTATGTATGTATCCATCTAGTAAAGCATTTCATACAAGGTATTTCAGATTCACTCAGTAGTCTTGAGTGGTTGAGGGAATCAAGCTAAGAATATCTTTCAGAGCCAGGACTGCCACCCATTTCTTTTGTTTGACACTCATTTTCTTTCCCCTGTACTACAGGGTTCAGATGAATGACTTACAGGCATGGTCATGCTTATACTTCCCGTTCACTCTTTCATGTAAATATGTCACAGCTGGGAGAAGTTATCACTAACAGTGGAATATACTTCCTATATAAAAAGATATCAGAAGTTCATTGTGAGCAAGGAAGAGAGTCTTCGCAGGGTTTGAGAGGATGCAGGATTCTTTGCAGAAAATTGAGAGAAAATGATATACACTAAATATTTTTTTTTCAAGAGTACTAATTTCCTTTTCCTTTGTAGGTAAAAGCTGAAATGTTAGATATGGCACATAATGCATTTGATGATGAATACCTGAAATGTGCTAACCGGATGGAAATCAAGTATGTTCCTCAACTGTTCAAGGAGGAAAGAGCAAGCCTGCAGCTCTTAGCAGATGTGTGGGAAAATGCAGAAGCCAGGTGGGAAGCTCGGAAGCCTCAGCTCTTTCTCCCTGTGAATTTCAAGGATAACTATGGCATAGCCCTGATGGCCTATATTTCTGAAGCTCAAGAGCAGTCTTCCTTTTACCATCTGTTCAATGAAGCTATGGAAATGGCTGGCCAGTCTCGAAAAGATTATGTCTATGGCTTCCAGTTCAAAGCTTTCCATTTTTATCTGACAAAAGCCCTGCAGTTGCTGAGAAGATCTTGTGAGAACAGTTACAAAAACGTGGTGTACAGTGTAAGGCTGAATACTTCATTTACATTTGGAGGGCTGAACCAAGCCCGACTTGGCCATTTCACCTTGGCATATTCATCCAAACCTCAAGCTGCTGATGACCAACATGTTCTGTTAACCATCAAAACATGTTTTGGAGTGGCTGTTGAAAAATTTTTTGATAAAGAAAGTGAAAGAATTGTTTTAATACCTCTGAATGAGGTTTTCCACGTGTCACAGGATGAGGCTGGCAATAACCTTATCCTTCAGAGCACAAACAAGACCTGTAGCCACTACGAGTGTGCATTTCTCGGTGGTAAGTGTCTCTGTTGTGTCTGTGTGTTTCTGGGACGGGAAGAGGGAACCTCTTAGGCCCAGGGAGAAGTCAGAAAGGAAGGTGGGAGTCTTGAAGGGAGAAAAGTCATTGGTGGTTTCCTCTCTAGCTCTTTTCATACCATCAGTTTCTTTATCCATAATTTAGTTTTATCAAAATCATACAGTATTATTGAAAATTGAAAAAATAAAATAGTAATATAAGGTAGTAGCTCTCAAGCAGGAGCAGTTTTGTCTGGTAGGATCAGTTGACCGTAGTTGGAAACATTTTTAATCGTTACACCATCTCCCTGTGCTAGTACCATCTAGTGGGTGTAGGCCAAAGAGCACTGCCGAACTATTCAAAGAAGCCCCCACAACAAAGAAGTGTCTGATTCAGAACCCCTCATATAAGGCTTACAGTGAAAAATAGCCCTAGCCCTGCCTACCCCTTTCTAAACCCAGTTCCCACTCCTCAGTGGCACCCTTTTTGTTTTTTAACTATTTTTTAGATACTTATTGCATGTTTCTAAGTAAATAACATGCTTCAGCATGTTTTTCTTGATTTAAAAATGTTAGACATTATTTATTGACTTCCCAATACTTATAAAGAATAAGTATTTAGCCCTAATATACCCTACATTAATTAGGAGTTCTTTATTGCATTCAATTGTGACAGAAAACTTGCCTGGTGGCTCTGATTTAATCAAAAAACTGCAGGTGGGCTGTCCAGAGTTGGTACAGGAACTCAGCTACATCATGAGTAACTCAGACTCTTTGTTTCTTGCCCACCAACTTTAGCATATTGAGTTTGTTGATTCGTGTTTTCAGTGTGACTGTTGGCAGATATAGGCATCAGTCCATGTCCAAGATGAAATGAAGGGAAAGGAGGATGGTGGCCAAATCTGCCTGTTTAACCGAGAGGGTAAAGCTTCCCCAGAAACTCCAGGTAGATTTCACCAGATTTTGTGTTATTGACTGGAACAGCTACTTGGTTATCTGCTGACTCATTTCCTGATGCTGGGAAAGATTGAGGGCAGGAGGAGAAGGGGACGACAGAGGATGGGACAGCTGGATGGCATCACCAACTCAATGGACATGAGTTTGGGTGAACTCTGGACAAGGAGGCCTGGTGTGCTGTGATTCATGGGGTTGCAAAGAGTCGGACACGACTGAGCGACTGAACTGAGCTGAACTACAAGAAAATCTTGCAAAGGGGTAATTAGCTTTTCCAGCCTCTATTGTGTAAGGAGGCAGGGGAGAAGGGAATAAGAAATAGCTGTTAGGTCAGTAAATTAAAAGTATCTGATAAACATCACCCTTCTCAATATTTGTGCATTTTCCCTTCCCATTCTCCCAGAGTAGTCAAGACTGCTTTTCTTTTTAAGTACTTCTTTTACTCCAGAGTTACTAGTTGTATGATTTTTTGTTTCCTTAGTTTTTTACATGCCATCAGTAATTCACTCCCTGAACTGTTAAAAATGCACATCTCTTAATAAAATTTAGGCGTATCAGATACTCTCCACCCCCCTCACCCTCCTTGTACTCCATCGTCCTGCTTTGTGAAAATATCCTGAAATCTCTCCTCACTGCTGTTCTGAGACTTACTTTTGCTTCTGCCCTATGAAGAATCCCCTATATTTTGAATTTGTTCCTCTTTCTTGAATTACTCCTTACTTTGGAAGGGGTAGAGATTCTTCAGAAGCTTTCTGAGGAAAGAGGCAAATTTTCTAAGACTTTGTACATCTTAAAAATCTATTTTTAAAGACTTGAATAATAGTTTGTAGATTTGTATTTCTGTTTTGGAAATTATTTTTCTTAGAATTTTGGAGATATTCCTCCACTATCTTTTACTTTCTGATGTTGCTGTTAAAGAGTGTGAAGCCATTTTCATCACTGAAACTTTGAGTGAGACCCATTTTTTCCTCTGGGAGGTTCTAGATATTTTCTTATCACCAGCATTCTGAAATTTTACGATACTGTGCCTTGTTGTATATCAGTAAAGGGTTAACAAAACCCTTTCTCCTTCACCCTATGAAAATAGCCTCTTGATGCTCTTCTAGCACTGTTTCTGTGTAATCTACTGCAGAGGGAATGACAGCTGTGTACCATGCAACGCTGCCTAATGGTAAACATGACCTTGATTGCTAGAGTGCACGACTGAGAGATTGTGAATGAAGTATAAAGAGCTGGAGGGAAGCCATAGCTTTGGGCATTCCTGAATGTGGTGTGATGTACTGAAGTATTCTTCCTGCTGAGTGCTGGAGTGTACTCATGGACTGATAGATGCAAGAGATGTTGTCTTCTGTATGTGGCATGAGGATACTAAACTAGGATGGGTCCCGTACCCACCTGTGTAATCTTGTTGTCTTGTACCTGAGATGTCATTTTGGGGATTGAAGAACAGCCCTGGACTGCTGGGAGGACTTGTGTTGAAGGTTTATATCCCATGTCACTCTGAAGTAGTATGCTCTGTTCTCTGCCTACAAAACCAAGTAAACTGGTGAGGGGATGCCTTTGTGGTCTCATGAGTGATTGTCTAGCTGAACCCAAAACGATGGCTGCTTATCAAGCAGAGAAAGTACTAAAGTAGGGCCTTGGAAGTGGGATAGAAGTTTAGACGGAAACTCAAATGTGCAGCATGTTATGAGATGAAAAAAGAACAGAGAAATGCTGGTGAGATACTATACTTGGAGGATGGAGTAGGGAGGGAGCTGCTCCACTTTTGACTTAATGGCGGAAGCTGTGTAACCACTGAGGTCCCTGGGGCACAAAAGGAAGACTTTAAGGAAGTCTTCATGCTTAGGGTCATATACATGGACCATTTGCACCTGCATGATCCAGAGAATGAGTGCTTCCTTAAATTTTGCACTTTACATACCTTTTTTGCCTCACTCTAGTCCTGATCCTGAGTTGGAAATAAGACAACTGTTCTCCTTGAGGGACAGATGAAGGCTGGATTGAGCAAATTTATGTTGAGAGGAAAAGTGCCCATTTCCTTCACCGAACATACATTGGACCTGACCAAAACCAAGCCCCTCAGAGCAGCTCATGGTTGCTAACTGTGGGCATTTCTCTCTTCCCAGTTCCCCAGTACATCACAGTGGCTTGAAATTGGCCATGGTTGCGAGTTATACCATGGACATCAGCAAACACTACAAATCAGGACCTGTGTTCTCCACCCAGAACCTGTTCAATTTTACCAGCACGTTATGGTCAGAAGCCCAGTTGCAGCTGGGCTGACAAAATGATACCACTTTGAGTGGTGCATTCAGCCAAAGGCCATTTGGAGAGGCATTGGTTACACAGAAGCCCTGGCTACAATAGCTACAGTAGGCCAAATCTGGTATCTGGTTGAAGGACAGAGGTGGGCAGTGGAGCGCACAGAGTTCACGTTTATGAGTATGATTACGATAAAAGGGATGGAGCCATCAGGTTGATCCAGAATGAGCCAGGACTCAGACCTACATGGGCTAGTGTGTTACTAGCCCAGTATGAGGAAAGGGGAAGAGAATGGGCAGACTTCTGAGGGCCTTCCCAGAAAGTTAGCCAGAGGTCGCATAGCAGGTTAATCTTCAAACCAGCTACAAGGGAAAACCTTTTTGGAGGCTAACATGTATACTGTTTGGAGAGCTCTGACAAAGTCAGGCCCCTGCATTTGATTGTGTTGCTTTATCTTCCCTGGTGGCCCAGATGGTACAGAATCCACTTGTAATGAGAGATACTTGGGTTCGATCCTTGGATAGGGGAGAACCCTGGAGGAGGGCATGTTCTACCCACTCCAATATTCCTGCATGGAGAATCCCCATGGATAGAGGAGCCTGGTGGGCTATATAGTCCATGGGGTCGCAAGGAGTCGGCACAGCTGAGTAACTTCACTTTTACCTGGAGTCTCAACTGATGTCCTCTGCTGCCATCTGGAGATAACTAATGGAAACTCAGGATCGAAAACAGCGTGAAGTGATCATTCTAACTATGAAGGATGATAACTGGACTTCCCTGGTGGCTCAGAGGTTAAAGCGTCTGCTTCCAATGCAGGAGACCTGGGTTTGACCCCTGGGTCGGGAAGATCCCCTGGAGAAGGAGATGGCAACCCACTTCAGTATTCTTGCCTGGAGAATCCCATGGACGGAGGAGCCTGGTGGGCGGCAGTCCACAGGATCACAGAGTCAGACATGACTAAGTGACTTCACTTCACTAGTGGTAATAACCATTAGATCCATCTTTATGGGAAAATTGCCACAGGTACTGCACAATTGCACTCATCTCACATGCTAGTAAAGTAATGCTCAAAATTCTCCAAGCCAGGGTTCAGCAATATGTGAACTGTGAAATCCCAGATGTTCAAGGTGGTTTTAGAAAAGGCAGAGGAACCAGAGACCAAATTGCCAACATCCACTGGATCATGGAAAAAGCAAGGGCGTTCCAGAAAAAAAATCTATTTCTGTTTTATTGACTATGCCAAAACCTTTGACTGTGTGGATCATAATAAACTGTGGAAACTTCTGAAAGAGATGGAAATACCAGACCACCTGACGTGCCTCTTGAGAAACCTATATGCAGGTCAGAATGCAACAGTTAGAACTGGACATGGAACAACAGCCTGGTTCCAAATAGGAAAAGGAATACATCAATGCTGTATATTGTCACCCTGCTTATTTAACTTATATGCCGAGTACATCATGAGAAATGCTGGGCTGGAAGAAGCACAAGCTGGAATCAAGATTTCTGGGAGAAGTATCAATAACCTCAGATAGGCAGATGACACCAGCCTTATGGCAGAAAGTGAAGAGGAACTAAAAAGCCTCTTGATGAAAGTGAGAGAGGAGAGTGAAAAAGTTGGCTTAAAGCTCAACATTCAGAAAATAAAGATCATGGCACCTGCTCCCATCACTTCATGGAAAATAGATGGGGAAACAGTGTCAGACTATTGTTTTGGGCTCCAGAATCATGGCAGATGGTAATTGCAGCCATGAAATTAAAAGATGCTTACTCCTTGGTAGGAAAGTTATGACCAACCTAGATAACATATTGAGAAGCAGAGATATTACTTTGCCAACAAAGGTCCGTCTAGTCAAGACTATGGTTTTTCCAGTGGTCATGTATGGATGTGAGAGTTGGACTGTGAAGAAAGCTGAGTGCCAAAAAATTGATGCTTTTGAAGTGTGGTGTTGGAGAAGACTCTTGAGAGTCCCTTGGACTTCAAGGAGATCCAAACAGTCCATCCTAAAGGAGACTGGTCCTGGGTGTTCATTGGAAGGACTGATGCTGAGGCTCAAACTCCAGTACTTTGGCCACCTCATGCAAAGAGTTGACTCATTGGAAAAGACCCTGATGCTGGGAGGGATTGGGGGCAGGAGGAGAAGGGGACAACAGAGGATGAGATGGCTGGATAGCATCACAGACTCGATGGACATGAGTTTGAGTGAACTCCAGGAGTTGGTGATGGACAGGGAGGCCTGGCGTGCTGCAATTTGTGGGCTTGCAAAGAGTTGGACACGACTGAGCAACTGAACTGAACCCTCTTTTGTACTGTTTTCTTAGAAGACCTGATAAAAGTAGAATGTCAGCTGTGTAATCAGGCTATATTCATTATCGTTTAAAATGACCCCATTTGAAAACTGCAGTTGGATTGATAGGACTATAGATAAGTTAATAAATACATGGGGTGTGTGTTCAATTGCTCAGTCGTGTCTGACTTTTTTCAACTCAGGAGACTGTAGCCCACCAGGCTCATCTGTCCATGGGATTTTCCAGGCAAGAATACTGGAGTGGGTTGCCAATTCCTTCTCCAGGGATAAATACGTGGTAGGCCCTTCCAGTTTTGTGAGTACTATAACTGAAAACAGGATGATGTAATTCTTAAAAATGAAACAGTCTAGGATTCAGCTCAGTTTTAAACTGAATTCTTACTGTGGACCAGGTACTGAAGATAGGGTCTGTGCCCTTGCAGAACTCCATACCAGAGGAGCCACAGAATTTCCCAGCAAATGACCAAAGGAGTAAAGAGAGGAGAAATGAGAGAAGGCCAAATTGAGGATAACTTCCTACAGGAGGGGAGATAGTTGACACTTAGCTCTGGATCACAGTACAAATTAGACCATTGATAAGAGGAACTTGGCAATAAAATTACTATTTAAGAATAAATATTAAGAATATGCATGAGATGGAAATTAAATGCTTGAAGAGACACAAAAAGTAAGATTTAAAACTGTATTATTTAAGCTTGTACAAAGTGCTTTCATTCACATTTTATACTTAGAGATACTGAGAGAAACCTAAAGCAAGCCTAGGAGAGCCTGTAACTACCACCATTTACCAATGGGAAATCTAGTAATTGAGAGGTTAGATGCCTTGCCTGAGGTTACACTAACAAAGTCAGCCTCAACATCGGAACACATTTTTCTGGATTTCTTGCCCATGAGGCTATCAACCCACTCAGCAGTTGTCCAAAGCTGAGCTCTGAAACACTGGTTCTGTAGAATGTTAGCAAATTCCTGTTTTATAGTGAAGTAAGTGTCGGATATGCAGAGTGAACAGAGTTAAACAGTTTATTACTGTGAGATTTCTCAGGTGATGTTTTAGGTTGATGCAAAAGTAATTGTGGCTTTACACTGTTGAACATTTGATGTTCAACATTCCATTTGATGTTGGAATATGTGAATAAATGTGGTTATGTTATACATCATTTTAATGCACATTTCTCACTTTATGTTTTTTTGCTAATGACTTATTATTTGCTGCTTGTTTTATATTTATTTTAGACTAGGGAAATGATGTTAGACAAAAAGCAAATTTGAGTGATTTTTTTATTCAAGTTCAAAATGGGTCATAAACCAGCAGAGACAGTTTGCAACCTCAACAATGCATTTGGTCCAGGAACTGCTAACGAACATACAGTGCAGTGGTGATTCAAGAAGTTTTGCAAAGGAGAGCCTTGAAGATGAGTGTAGTGGCCAGCCATCGGAAGTTGACAACGACCAATTGAGAGAATCATTGAAGCTGATCCTTTTAACAGCTACATGAGAAGTTGCAGAATTCAGTGACCATCTTACAGTCATTTAGCATTTAACGCAAACTGGAAAAGTAAAAAAAGCTCGATAAGTGGTTGAGTCATGAGCTGACTGCAAATCAATATATTGTTATTTTGAAGTGTTGTTTTCTTTTATTCTATGCAACAACAAACCATTTCTCAATCGGGTTGTGACGTGTGATGTAAAGTAGATTTTATATGACAGCTGGTGACAACCAACTCAGTGGTTGGACTAAGAAGCTCCAAAACACTGCCCAAAGCCAAACTTGCACCAAAAAAAGGTAATGGTCACTGTTCATGGTCTGCTGCCAGTCTGATCCACTACCGCTTTCTGAATCCTGGCAGAACCAGTACATCTGAGAAGTATACTCAGCAAATTGATGAGATGCACTGAAAACTGCAACGCCTGCAGCCAGAATTGGTCGACAGAGAGGGCCCAGTTCTTCTCCCATGACAGTGCCTGACCACATGTCTCAGTCAGTGCTTCAAAAGTTGAATGAGTTGCACTAGGTAGTCTTGCCTCATCTGCCGTACTTACCTACCCTCTCGCAAACTGACCACCACTTCTTCAAGCGTCTCAGCAACATTTTACAGGCAAAGCACTTCCACAACCAAAAAGAGACAGAAAATGCTAAGAGTTTACTGAATCCTAAGCATGGATTTTTATGCTACAGTAATAGAAAAACTTATTTCTCGTTGGCAAAAATGTTATTTGTAATGGTTGCTATTTTGATTAACAAAGATGTCTTTGAGCCTAGTAATAATGACTGAAAACTCACAATCCAAAACTGCAATTACTTTTGTACCAACCTAATACAATGTGAATTTCTAAGTAGGTGATGTAGAATGTGACTTTTCTTAAAACTATTTGATCACAGAATACTTTTCTTGTGATCTGTCTCTTAGACTTAGACTAATGAGGAACAGACTGGAAAATGCTGCACCAGTGTGGACTGATGTGAGCAAGAAGCTCAACATGTTTGAGTGTGAGCAGAGAAATGTAAATTTGATGTAGAATAGTTATGACAAGATGACTCTGGAATAAATTATCTACTTGTAAGAACTTAACCATAAAGCAGAAAGAAGCTGTTACCCCTAAACTAGACCACTGCACATCCATAAATACCTCAGCAATGCTAAATCTGAATGAGTGTGCAAGTATGTATTTCATGATAGAGAATTCACATATAAATAAAGTTTAGAGATAGCAATTGGTATGAATTGTGTGACAAAAGAGCCTATTTGTTGCATTTGAACAAGACTGAGGAAAAAAATGCAGCTTGGAAGAAGGTATCATCAGAGACGACAGAAAAGATTGTGGTCCAGCACCTTTAGAAGCAGACTGACAGCTCACAAGGGGAGTGAGGCAGTAGCGGCAAATTCACCTGTGGATTATATATGATACTTAGGTGTTTATTGTTATCTTCCCCTACTTGAATGAAAACGTCTAAAGAGCAGTTTGTTTTGTTTTGTTTTTTTACTTTTTTCTTTACTGACCTATGTCCTACCCCAAGAGTCTAGAAAGGTGTCTGGCCCTGGCACCCATTCAGAGATCAATAAGCAGTGAATAAATGAATAAAAGAAACTTTTAATAAATAAATTCCTGGTAGGAAGTCATAGCTTTGAGATTTCATGTACCTTACGTGTAGCTATAATATGATTTACTGGAAGAATCCTAATAAGAGAAATAGTAGTGCATACATCATCCTCTGAACTCTCATTATTTTACTGAACAGGCTGATCATAGATCATCTGGATTTTGGACAGTGTTTCTATAGCAAGGGACCAGACTATATATATGTAAATATACTGTACATGTTAATAGAGCGATCAGGGCAAGGAATGTCAACATTCTCTGACTTGAAAAGTAACTTTGTTAGAAAGGAAGAGCCTTGGGACTCCAGTGGCTGGGGTTAGTCTGTTTTGTTGAGCTTTCTTGGACTTGTTGAGCCATCTGTCTGCTGAGCCATCAAAAGAGAGAAGGAGCTATCCAGATTTTTTTTAATATAAATTTATTTATTTTAATTGGAGGTTAATTACTTTACAGTATTGTATTGGTTTTGCTATACATCAACATGAATCTGCCACAGGTATACATGTGTTCCCCATCCTGAACCCCCCTCCTTCCTCCCTCCCTGTACCATTCTTCTGGGTCATCTCAGTGCACCACCCTCAAGCATCCAGTATCATGCATCAAACCTGGACTGGCGATTCATTTCATATATGATATTATACATGTTTCAATGCCATTCTCCCAAATCATCCCACCCTCTCCCTCTCCCTCTCCCACAGAGTCTAAAGACTGTTCTATACATCTGTGTCTCTTTTGATATCTCGCATACAGGGTTATCATTACCGTCTTTCTAAATTTCATATATATGCATTAGTATACTGTATTGGTGTTTTTCTTTCTGGCGTACTTCACTCTGTGTAATAGGCTCCAGTTTCATCCACCTCGTTAGAACTGATTCAAATGTATTCTTTTTAATGGCTGAGTAATACTCCACTGTGTATGTGTACCACAGCTTTCTTATTCATTCATCTGCTGATGGATATCTAGGTTGCTTCCATGTCCTGGCTATTATACACAGTGCTGCAATGAACATTGACATGTGTCTCTTTCAGTTCTGGTTTCCTCAGTGTCTGTGCCCAGCTGTGGGATTGCTGGGTCATAAGCAGTTCTATTTTCAGTTTTTTAAGGAATTTCCACACTGTTCTCCATAGTGGCTGTACTAGTTTGCATTCCCACCAACAGTGTAAGAGGGTTCCCTTTTCTCCACACCCTCTCCAGCATTTATTGCTTGTAGACTTTTGGATCGTAGCCATTCTGACTGGTGTGAAATGGTACTTCATTGTGGTTTTGATTTGCATTTCTCTGATAATGAGTGATATTGAGCGTCTTTTCATGTGTTTGTTAGCCATCTGTTATGTCTTCTTTGGAGAAATGTCTAGTTCTTTGGCCCATTTTTTGATTGGGTCATTTATTTTTCTGGAATTGAGCTGTAGGAGTTGCTTGTATATTTTTGAGATTAGTTGTTTGTCAGTTGCTTCATTTGCTATTATTTTCTGCCATTCTGAAGGCTGTCTTTTCACCTTGCTTATTGTTTCCTTTGTTGTGCAGAAGCTTTTAATTTTAATTAGGTCCCACTTGTTTATTTTTGCTTTTATTTCCTGTATTCTGGGAGGTGTATCATAGAGGATCCTGCTGTGATTTATGTCAGAGAGTGTTTTGCCTATGTTCTCCTCTAGAAAGAAGAATGGAACTGGAGGAATCAACCTGCCTGACTTCAGGCCCTACTACAAAGCCACAATCATGAAGACAATATGATACTGTCACAAAGACAGAAATATAGATCAATGGAACAAAATAGAAAGCCCAGAGATAAATCCACACACCTATGGACACCTTATCTTTGACAAAGGAGGCAAGAATATACAATGAATTAAAGACAATCTCTTTAACAAGTGGTCCTGGGAAAACTGGTCAACCACTTGTAAAAGAATGAAACTAGAACACTTTCTAACACCATACACAAAAATAAACTCCAAATGGATTAAAGATCTAAATGTAAGACCAGAAACTATAAAACTCCTAGAGGAGAACATAGGCAGATTTATTTTTTAGAAATTCACCCCAAGCACTCGAGGGCTCCTCAAATATAAGTACCTTCCTTGATTCTGTTAGACTCTTTTTTAGCCTTCCCTGGAAGAACTTTAGCAGTTTCTGTGCTGTTGTCTGGGATTGGGGATTCAGTAAGATTCTGTATAGATAGACCAGATAGGAAGCGATACATCACATCCATTGCCATGAGAAATTCACATTGTAAATCAATCAGATGCCTAGAACATTTGGAAGGTTGTTCAGACGATTTATTTCATATTTATAGGGAAAGGGAGACCTCTTTATTATCAACCCCTTCCAAACTTTCACCCACCAGACTTATTCATGCTTTTTTATCAGTCAAGGCTCAACCAGAGAAACAAAATCAGTTGTAAGGAGTTGGTTTACATGATGGTATTGGCTAGCAAGACAAGTCTGAAATCCATAGGTTAGGCTGTCATGAGCTGAAGCTGTATCCGTAGGCAGAATTTCTTCTCATAGCTTCTGTGGGTCAGGAATCCGGGTTCACTGTAGCTAGGTCTTTTGACTCAGGATCTCAAAAAAGACTGCAGTCCTCATAATATGTGACTGGGGAAAGTTTTCTTCCCAGCTCACTTACATGGTTGATGGCAGGATTCAGTTTCCTGTGGATTGTTGTATATGTGCATACTAAGTTGCTTCAGTTGAGTTGTTGACTAAGGCCTTAGTTCGTCATGAGCTATTGACGGGAGGCCTCCCTTGTTCCTTAGGCCTCTCCATAGACTGTCTCACAGCATGGCACCTTTCTTTGTCAAAATGCCAGAAAGCCAGAGAGAGCCAACGAGTCACAGTCTTTTGTAGCTTAACAACAGGAGTGACATTGCATCACTTTTGCTGTATTCCTTTTGCTAGAAGTAGGTTACTACGTTCAGTCCACACTTGAGAGGATTACTAGAGTGTGAATATTAGGCAGCAAGATTATTGGGAAACACGTCAAAGCTGCCTACTATAATCCCAACTCAGTCTGTCACTTCCTGTTGGGGATGACTCACATTGACTGTCTTCTTTCCTTAATGATGAATTCTGTGGTAACCTCTACAGTCAGGATAGCAACCTCAGAATCACTGGGGAAGCAAAGTCAGCATCTCGTTTCGTATAGTGGTGATTTTGATCTAATCAGAATTATCTTTTTGCCGAGGTCATATGAAATATATGTTCATTTACTGAAGTAAGAACAGATGCTATATGGATGTTCATCTGTCCACTGAGGTCAGAGCAAGTACACGCACACAAGCATATCCTTGGCACTTGGGAACTTGACCAAGGCAGAAATTATCATGATTGTATGCAGCTTATAAAAAGCTGAAGACAGCCATCCAGTCAGCCCTATAGAGATCTTCATTGGGGAGGCTGTTAGAATTTTTAATTTGTAGTCCTTATCCTTTACAAATGATTTCCTTAGTGTAGTAGTTTTGTGTATAGAACCAGAGCTGTAATAGAGACAGTGACCACACACACTTGATTTCCTTTGTTGGTTTCCAGATGCTTTTCTTTAGATGCAATTACTTAATATGAGCCTGTATGAGCCTTAATATGAGCTCATAAAGACTGAGCTTATGAGTTGTATTTGCTGCATTTTTTCCATAGTGAGAGATTGTGTAGAAGTTTATTAACCCAGCTCTTGAGTGTTTTAATGACCTGATTATACAACTATGGCATTAGTATTGGCAGATTTCAGTTGGTACCCCAGTAGGTGTGCTCCCTACCAGGATCACCATTTGAAGTTCAGCTTCTGACACAGAGCACCCAACACAGTGAACAAGTCATTAATCATAATCTTTGTCACTAAGTGGTTTTCAGCTCTTTGTGATCCCATGGACTACAGCATGCTAGGCTCTTCTTTTTTCCGTTATCTCCCAGAGTTTTATGAGATTATGTCCATTGGGTTGGTGATGCTATCTAACCATCTCATTCTCTGTCACCCCTTCTCCTGCCCTCAGTTCTTCTCAGCATCAGGTGGCCAAAGTATTGGAGCTTCAGCTTCAGCATCAGTCCTTCCAATGAATATCCAGGACTTATTTCCTTTAGGATTGACTGGTTTGATCTCCTTGCAGTCCAAGGGACTCTCAAGAGTCTTCTCCATTACCACAGTTCGAAAGGATCAATTCTTCAGCGTTCAGCCTTCTTTGTGGTCCAGTTCTCACATCCATACATGACTACTGGAAAAACCATGGCTTTTCTTGGATGGATGCTTACAAACCATGGATCTTTGTAAGCAAAGTAATGTCTCTGCTTTTTAATATGCTGTCTAGGTTTGTCATAGCTTTTCTTCCAAGGAGCAAGTATCTTTTAATTTCATGGCTGCAGTCACCATCTACAGTGATTTTGGAGCCCAAGAAAATCTCACTGTTCCCACTTTCCCCCTTTCTATTTTCCATGAAATTATGGGATCAAATACCATAATCTTAGCTTTTTTTAATGTTGAGTTACAAGTTAGCTTTTTCACTGTCCTTTTTCACTCTCTTGAAGGGCTCTTTAGTTCTTCTTCACTTTCTGCCATTAGAGTAGTATCTTGTGCATATCTGAGGTTGTTGATATTTCTCCAGGCAGCGTTGATTCCAGCTTGTGAATCATCCAGCCTGTGCTTCATCCAGTCCAGCATTTCACATGGTGTACTCTACATATAAGTTAATTAAGAAGGTTGACAGTATACAGCCTTGACTTACTCCTTTCCCAGTTTTGACCCAGTCCATTGTTCCATGTCTGGTTCTAACTGTTGTTTCTTGACCTGCATATAGGTTTCTCAGGAGGCAGGTAAGATGGTCTGGTATTCCCATCTCTTTAAGAATTTTTCACAGTTTGTTGTGAGCCACACAGTCAAAGGCTTTAGCATAGTCAGTGAAGCAGAAGTAGATGTATTTCTGGAATTTCCTTGCTTTATCTGTGACCCAGTATGAGTTGGCAATTTGATCTCTGGTTCCTCTGCCTTTTCTAAACCCAGCTTGTACATCTGGAAGTTCTTGGTTTAAGTACTGTTGACTTCTAGCTTAAAGTATTTTGAGCATAATCTTGCTAGCATATGCAATGAATGAAATTGTATGGTAGTTTGAACATTCTTTGGCATTACCTTTTGAGACTGGAATGAAAACTGACCTTTTCCAATCCTGTGGCCACTGCTTATTTTCCAAATTTGCTGACACTGAATGCAGCACTTTAACAGCATCATCATTTAGGATTTGAAATAGTTCAGCTGGAATTCTATCACCTCCACTAGCTTTGTTCATAGTAATGCTTCCTAAGACCCACTTGACTTCATACTCCAGAATATCTGGCTCTATGTGAGTGACCACACCATTACAGTTATCCAGGTCATTAAGATCTTTTTTTGTACAGCTGTTCTGTTTACTCTAGCCACGTAATCTCTTCTGCTTCTGTTAGGTCCTTACCATTGCTGTCCTTTTATTGTGCCCATCCTTATAATGGATCAATGCAGCATTTTATTGGATCTTCCCAACGTTGCAATAGGCTGTTTTGTTCTGTGCTATGTTTTCAGGTGTGATGTCTTACAGGTAAGGACCTCATTGAGTGTAGTTTGGATAAAGTAGTGGGTAAAGACTTTGTATTGTCTAAATACAAAGACCTAAATAGACCTAAAGGTCTATTTATTAAGTAAAATCAAATCAAACATCTCAGTATTTATGTTTTAACATCTTAGTAGATGTTTTAAGTTATATATATATATATATAAATTTTAAGCTCTGTTATTTCATCCTTTACCATAGTGACTTGCTAATGTGATGTCTGTGCCTGTTGGACACTGACTGCATAGCTTCTCAAACCTTGTTGTCAGAGTAGATAATACCTTATTTCCTGATCATTGATTTTCACATGTATTTGCTTTTTATCACAATTGCTAAAAACCCAGCTTTGCAAATGTATGATGTTATTGAACTGAATGTAATGTACTATAACTTTGAAACTGTTCTACCTAAAGCTGATATGTTATGGCTGTTTGTCTTCAAGTTTTTTAAATATCCCTTGGTGTCCCTGTAAATTTGCTAGAGCATTCAGGGACACCTCTACCACTGTTTGGAAACTGCAGGTCTAGTGGATGGGCAGCCATTTATTTATGAAAGTGGCTGAGGCTTTAGGAGCCAGGTTTGGCTGTTAAATTTCTACATGACAATGTAACTTTTGGGAGTTTGTCCTACTTCATGGGAATGTGGTGCAAAGAGAACCCTTTGCACAATGAGATATTGGGTTGAGGAGTCATGGCTTCTTTTTCTGTGAGATAGTCTATATCATTAGGACTAGTAACAGGCTAGTAGTAGTAGCCCTGCAAAGGGAAGAAGTCCTTTTGTCCAAAAGCCCAGTGGCTTTACTCTTGTTGCCAGAAATTCCATTTATAGCTGTCACAAACATCTGTAATTGTTTGAGATCTTGAAGGAGATGGAAACCCAAGGGAGGGTTTTATTTACTATTGTCTGAACTGTTTCTGAGAAACACTGGGCTAGAAGAAGCACAAGCTGGAATCAAGATTGCGGGAGAAATATCAATAACCTCAGATATGCAGATGACACCACCCTTATGGCAGAAAGTGAAGAGGAACTAAAAAACCTCCTGATGAAAGTGAAAGAAGAGAGTGAAAAAGTTGGCTTAAAGCTCAACATTCAGAAAACGAAGATCATGGCATCTGGTCCCATCACTTCATGGCAGATAGATGGGGAAACAGTGGAAACAGTGTCAGACTTTATTTGGGGGCTCCAAAATCACTACAGATGGTGACTGCAGCCATGAAATTAAAAGACACACACTCCTTGGAAGGAAAGTTGTGACTAACCTAGATAACATATTGAAAAGCAGAGATATTACTTTGCCAACAAAGGTCCGTCTAATCAAGACTATGGTTTTTCCAGTGGTCATGTATGGATGTGAGAGTTGGACTCTGAAGAAAGCTGAATGCCGAAGAATTGATGCTTTTGAAGTGTGGTGCTGGAGAAGACTCTTGAGAGTCCCTTGGACTTCAAGGAGATCCAGGCAGTCTATCCTAAAGGAGACCAGTCTTGGGTGTTCATTGGAAGGACTGATGCTGAGGCTGAAACTCCAATACTTTGGCCACCTCATGCAAAGAGTTGACTCATTGGAAAAGAGTTGACTCATTGGAAAAGACTCTGATGCTGGGAGGGGTTTGGGGCAGGAGGAGAAGGGGACGACAGAGGATAAGATGGCTGGATGGCATCACTGATGCAATGGATGTGAGTTTGAATGAACTCCGGGAGTTGGTGATGGACAGGGAAGCCTGGCATGCTGTGTGATTCATGGGGTCGCAAAGAGTCGGACACGACTGAGCAACTGAACTGAACTGCTTCTAAGTCTTATTGCTGTAGAGCCTCTAGCTAAAATGACAACTTACAAGGTTTCCAGTGTGGCAGGTAGGAATAGGCACTATTCTTCATCCTCTGAGTTCTTTCACTGTCCTTGGGGAGAGTCCTTACACAAGTAAACTGGTCAGTACTTTGGTGAGTACTGGAGACCCTAAGGATATCTGGGGTTCTCTATGCAGCTCTTTTCTCTTTAGTGTTCTGTAAAAACCAGACTATCCTGATATTTTCCTTTGTGCAAAAAGGTTAACTGCTTAATAGTTAAATACCATTTGAGTTTTCTATTTGAGTTATTTTTGATCAGCTACATTTTCCTAGGAATTGTCCATTTGCCTTAGATTTCAAATTTATTGGCATAAAGCTAATCATAATAATCTCATGTCTTTTTACAGCTATTGAATCTGTAGTTATATTCCCTTTTTCAGTCCCTATATATATTTGTGTCTTACCCTGTTTATTAGCCTAAATCAATCTCTTACCCACTTTTAACCCTGCTACTTTTTTTATTCAAGTATAATTGATTTACAGTATTGTGTTAGTTTCAAGTGTACAGAATGATTCAGTTTTATGTGTTTTTTCAGATTATTTTCCATTATAGGTTATATAGGACATTATGTATATAGCTCATGGTGTTATGTGATAAATCCTTATTGTTTAGACTTCATTTAGTATGATATTCTCTAGGTCCTTCTGTGTTGCAGTATCATCATTTCATTCCTTCTTGTGGCTGAGTAGTATTCCATTGTATATGTGTGTGTAGTGTATGTGTATGTATACACACACACATGCACTCACCCACCACATCTTCTTAAGGCAGTCAGTTGGTGGGCACTTAGATTGTTTCCATGTCTTGTCCATTCTGTGTAGTGCTGCTATGAACATTTGGGTGCATGCATTTTTCAAATTAGAATTTTATCCAGATATATGCCTAGGAGTGGGATTGCTGGATTGTATGGTAGTTCAGTTTTTATTTTCTTCAAGAATAACAGCTTTTCAATACTGTTTTCCATAGTGAGTGTACCAATTTACGTTTTGTACGGGAGTTTGCTTTTCTCCACATTTCTCTCCAGTATTTATTATTTGTAGACTTTTTGATAATAGCTATTCTGATAGCTATTTGATAATAGCTATTCTATTCAGGTTGTGAGGTGATACCTCATTGTGGTTTTGATTTGCCTTTCTCTAATAATTATGATATTGAGCATCTTTTCATGTGCCTGTTGGCTATATGAATGTTGTCTTTAGAAAAATTTCAATTGAAGTTTTCTTTCCTTTTTTTTTTTTT
>SJYC01082668.1:0-14995 GCA_006408675.1 Madoqua kirkii
GAGGACTTGCTTAGTAACACTTCTTATTGGCCCAGGCAGCCACAAGTTTTACTGGTCCCTTCACAGGGACTTCAGCTACCTCTTCAGGACAGACATGTTTCTGCCTTGTGGAGATTGCTAGAAGACTTGCTGTATGTAACAGTTTTTCTTGGTAGAAGGGGCCAGAGGACTGTTCCAGTCCTGTTAGCCAACTGTGTTTAGTTTGTAGCTGACACTTAAGTTTAGTAGCATTAGTTTACTGGATATCAAGTGGATCTTTATGGCCATTTTACTTTAAAGTAGTTGTGCTGTAACTATGATAACTCCCAGTTACTTTGGTCTATTTTTGAAACTGATGAGTTTCTTTTTGTAACTTAGGTGAGGAAAACCAGAAGCTGGAAAACCCTGGTAAGACATTTTCATAAACTCTGGGAGCTTACTTAGATTTGCAGGGCAACTTCCTTAGTGGTGGGAGCAGGTGGGCATAGAATGGTAAGAAAAAGTGGGAAGAAGGCAGAACCCACCTTTAACTTACGAGTCTGACGTATCAGAGGCCCTGCTGAGCTCCAGGTACCCTTCTTAATCAGGATGGTGCAGCAGCTCTCTCTGTCTGCTGCTCTCAATCCGTAGGGCATCCCAGCAGGACAGCTAGAGATAGCACATGTGGAATGAGTTCCAGAGAACCTGTTCTTTTTTGCTTTATACTAGCTGTTACATGGATAGAGGAAGGTGTGATTAATTGCTTCACAAACTCTTGTAACCTAGGGTATTCATCAGGGCATAAAAATGACATTTTTTCCTACATTAAAATGATTCTATATATATATACACACACACACATATGTAAATATATACCAAAATATATATATATGTGTGTGTATATAATCATTTATATATATATATAGTTGCTATTAGCTGTATCCATTTGATATTTAGTAAATTCTAAAGTATGACTCATTCCCAAGTTTTTTGGTGTTTTTAAAAATAATATTCTTCAAGGATGCCGGGACACAAACATGCTCATAAATTACTGGTGAGATTATAAATTCAAACTTCTCTGGAGGACAATTCCAATAATTTGTATCACTAGTCTTAAAATGTCCATATGTTTTAACCTAGCTGTAACACTTTTAGATATTTGTCCTAAGGAAATAAACATAAAAGTTTCTGTATGAAATATGTATAGACATGTTTGTACAGTGTTATAGTAGCAAAAACTTACAAATAAACTTAGTATCCAACAGTGGGACATTGTTAAATAATTTACATTCTTATTATGAAACACTAACCAATTTAAAAATCATGTTTTCAAAAAATATCTGAAGATATGTTGCTGTTTTTTAATCCCTGAGTTGTGTCCAACTCTTTGTCACTCCATGGACTGCAGCCCACCATTCTCCTCTGTCCATGGTATTTCTCAAGCAAGAATACCTGGAGTGGGTTGTCATTTCTTTTTACAGGGGATCTTCCTGACCCATAGATCGAACTCATGTCTCCTGCCTTAGCAGGCAGATTCTTTACCACTGTGCCACCAGGGAAGCCCAAAGATAAGAGAAAGTACTCACAATACAGTGACAATAAAAATCACAGGATAAAAACAAACTCTATACTCAATACTGTATAATGGTCTTAATGGGAAAATAATCTAAGAAAGAGTGGACATAGGTGTATGTATAAAAGATTCACTTCACTGTACTTCTGAAGCTAATACATTGTAAGTCATTATACTCCAATAAAAATTTTTAAAAAGGATAAAAACAGCATATGGAATAGAATGTCAAATTTATTTTACAGTGTCGAACAAACTTCCATTTATAAGATAAATAAGTACAAGGAATATAATGTACAACATGATTATAGTTAACAGCTGTGTAGTGTATTTGAAAGTTGTTAAAAGAGTAGATCCTAAGAGTTCTTGTCACAAGGGAAAAAAAATTTCTTTTTTGGTATTTATATGAGATGCTAGATGTTAAACTTATTGTGGTAATCATGCCACAGTGTATGTAACTCAGGCCATTATGTTGCACACCTTAAACTTATATAGTGTGTTATGTCAGTTATATCTGAGTAAAATTGAAAAAGTAATGAAAATGTATGTAGCATATACACATATACATATATCATAGCAAAGAGACAAGAAGGAAATGTGCCAGTATTAAGAATGAATAGCTCTGATATCTGGAGAAGGAAATGGCAACCCACTCCAGTGTTCTTGCCTAGAGAATCCCAGGGACGGGCGAGCCTGGTGGGC
The DNA here is from genome assembly GCA_006408675.1 of Madoqua kirkii. NCBI lineage: Eukaryota > Metazoa > Chordata > Mammalia > Artiodactyla > Bovidae > Madoqua > Madoqua kirkii. Next base: position 2,231 of record SJYC01082668.1, read on the forward strand.
TGCCATCTGTGGGGTTGCACAGAGTCGGCAGACACGACTGAAGCAACTTAGCAGCAGCAGCTCTGATATCTAGGATTATGAGTAATTTTTAATAAATTCCTATATTTTTCTAAATTATCTATAATTATATTACTTACATAATCAAGAAATTTTATTTAAAAAATTAATCATGACAAATATAGGTCAGTCTAAAAAATATAAATCAATAAGAGATATTTCGCTTTATCTAGAAAGTGCCTGGATCACTGGCCATAGTTCTGTCTGTAAGTTAGGCACCAGTGTGCTAAATCTCCTTCCTTTTTACCGAAAAGTCTAAAAACTTTGTAAATAGATATATAAGGTTAATTTTCAAGCTTACTGCGTTTATCATTACATAGTTCCTATTCTCATCTTTAGAAATGAAAAGCCAGGAATCCACTGTCTTTCCTGGTAAGTGATCCTTTATTTACTGTCTGAGACTAGCTGTAAGTTAAAAGGAGATATGAGGACTCCTAGAATTAAGGACATTACTGGACATGTCGAGTTTGAGAAGTAAGTTAAGCCAAAACAGAGGAACTTTAGTTATTCAGAGCTGCTTATGTTCCATGTAATAATGTATTTAGCAGTTTTATAATCATCACTTACTACAAATGTGCAAGGTGTTTCTTTTGCATAAATAAGGAACTGAAGGTCAGGGATTTATTAAGCCTGCCCAGTCAGAGAGCTAGTTACTGGAATGACAGTAGAACTAAACCAAGCAGAATCTCAGACCCAGAACTGTTTCATTCAAAAGCTGGTGTACTCAGATTGCCTTATGAAGACAAGGTTGGCTAGATCATGGAGTCCCTGAAGTCCCGTATCAGGAGTTTGGGCTTTGTCCAGTCTGAGAATGAAGAGCAATTAAAAGGAGTTTTTATTGTTACTGTTCCCCACCCCCACCCCCCGCTTTTTAAGTCTTGGAGATGGGAGCTGGTATACACAAAAGGGAGCATTAACAACGCAAGATAGTTGATTAACATTAACCAGTATTCATTTCTGTCTTCAGGTATGAAAAGCCAGGAAGCCACCCAGATACCTGGTAAGACAGCTTTATTTACACTCTTGTTCCAAGTATGAGAAGAGAAGGATTCCTCCGGGTATTAAAGAGAATATTGTCATGAGACAACTAGTCATTAATATTTCCCTTACAGCCTCCTTCCTGCCTGTCTTTCTACAAAATTTTAGCTGGAGAAGAGAGTAGGAAAGTGCCTTTCCTCCCTAGTGTGTGTGCATTCTCAGAGCAGGACAGTTAGCTCTTTTGTGGGCAGGCGGAAGGCAGGCTGCTACAACCTGGATCATGCAGTCCAGCCTTAGATTCCACAGTTAAAGGTATTTAGTAGAAACTTCAACTTAATGCAAAAGCTGATTGTTAGCTTTGGCTGTTAATAAAAGCATCTCGGCACCTAGGATCTGCAGCTAACTAAGCATAGTATTCTCCTGGCATAGAGGCAGACTTAGCGAGGCACCGTGACAGAAGGCTTTCTGAGTCTGGCATAGATTTGCACAGTGAGGGGTCATATAGCCAGAACTTTGTAAGTAAAAGCCAGAAACTACAGTGCAGGTGGGCTCTCTGGTGCTTGTATCACTTGAGTTCATGAGACAAGAAGGAGTTTGAAAATTGTACTTACTGGAACAATCTGCAAGTCACTGAAAATTTCTTTCTCATTTAGGAATGAAAATTCCAGAATCTTTTTCACTACCTGGTAAGCAATGTTAGGCATGCTGGAGAGGAGACTGCCAGTCTGGGAAGTATAGATATAATTGTCACCATTACATATGCAGGGAGGCTAAGTACTTTGCGCAAGATCACACAAGTGAAAGATCTAGGTTCTTATAACCAAATTGTTGTTCAGTCGCTAAGTCATGTCCTGCTCTTCGTGGCCCTGTGAACGACAGTGAGCCAGGCTGCTCTGTCCTTCGCTCTTTCCCGGAGTTTGCTCCAACTCACGTCCATCAGGTTGGTGATGCTGTCACCCCTTCTCCTGCTCTTCATCTTTCCCAGCATCAGGGTCTTTTCCAGTGAGTTGGCTCCGTATCAGGTGGCCAAAGTATTGGAGCTTCAGCTTCAGCATCGGTTCTTCCAGTGAATGTTCAGGGTTGATTTCCTTTAAAATTGACTGGTTTGATTTCCTTGCAGTCCGTGGGAGTCTCAAGTGGGTAGCCATTCCCTTCTCCAGGGAATCTTTCTGGCCCAGGGACTGAACCCCAGTCTCCTGCATTACAGGCAGATTCTTTACTATCTGAGCCACCAGGAAAGCTGCTATGACCAAGAACCAATTTCTTAAAATGTATGGTTCCTCAAGTGTTTTTCCATTATATTATCATGCATATTTAACCTACCTTTAAGATATAACCATGAAAACAAGTATATTAAAAAGTGTGAGGCTACTGCTGAACACAAGGCTTGTGAGGGGCCTTGAGTTTCTATGGCCAGAGAAACTGAACAGTGCAACTCCTGTCAAGTCAGAAGGACCTCAGAACTTACCCTGATAGGGAAGGAAAAAATATTAAAAGGCTCTCAAACTTAATTTTTATCTCTGAGACAAGGAGAAGACAAGGAGAAGGTTAAAGACATGATCTAGTATTTTACCAGAGAGCTATGGACAGTAACAAAACTTGTGTATGCCTAAGAATTGTCATCTTTCAAATGTGGCTAACACACATATGTTGCCTTATGGAGATACCTGTAAGGCCTATGAAAACACAGAATCTCAGGGTGCAAGCCCCTATCCAGTGTTTATAAATCCTTTCTTTTGAATTCATAAGGTGTTTTGAAAATAATTTTTGGTAGGTTTTGTTATTATGGAATGATCATCTGTTAAGGAAATTAGATTTCTGGCATCTGCTAAATGGCATCCATCCACACAGCACTGAGCTTTGCTTAATGTTGCTGCCTTTGGGTACTGCATGCTGTGCGCAGGAACCAGCCATTCAGTTCATTGTGACCCAGAGAGAGGTTCCAGCAACACGTTTATATTCACCCAGATTTGAATGATTGAACTTACTTGGCCACAACTTTGAAGTAAACCTCTAATGATAGTGATGGCACACTTTGTTTACATCTCTTCGGCTCGCTGGACCTGAGTTTACACAGTACTCTCATTGGCACCTTACTAGGCACACTGGGTTTTGAAAGGCAGTTGCTTAGCAAGGTATGGGGATGCACATGGTCTGTGCAGACAGGCCCACCTTCATGAAGTCTCTTCTCTGCCATTTTCCTCTTGGTAACTTTGTATAAGTTATTTCACTTTTCTGGACCTCTGCTTCTGGATCTGTAAAACAAGGAAAGCTTCTGTCTTGCAGGACTAAAGTCCTAATTTAGGATTAAAGTCCTAATGAGTAAAGCACTGATAAAACAAATGGTGGGTTAAAATGGTAAATGGTAGTTGCCTTTATTATTATCTGAATAATAAATCTTTTTCTCATTTAGGGATAAAAATGTTACAACCAGATGAAAAACTTGGTAAATTCTTTTTATAAAATTCTTTTATATATGTGGGGGTGGAGGCACCATGGGCTTCTGAGTCCTTTACTGTAATCCCTCACTGAGCTCCATCTTAAGGGGTCTGGACACTTGGGCTGTACAGCTTGACATCCAGTCTGCAAGCCACAGGGGAGGCGCTGAGGACTCCTTTCAGCGTGAGCAGTGGACTGCTCTTAGGGCCCCCTGGGTCAGGCAGAGACAAAGGCAGCTGACCTGAAGCTGGGGCAGTGGACCTCCAGCTACGCCTGTCCCTTCCAGAAGGGGCAGGTTTCTCCAGGTGAGCAGGCTACTGAGGGGATCTGCAGCCACAGGAATGGCAGCATCAAGGAGGGGTGGTGAGCCCTGCACAGCGCGGGACATGCTTTCTGCTCTCCTTACTGCACTCTCCATGCCCTCCAGCAGTAAGCCGCTCAGTTTTGCTGGGACTGTTTTGTTTTGTGCCCTTTCTAGGAAAACTGTTATAGTGCAGGCTTCTTAAAAGGTGATGTCAAAACATTTACACAGAATCTCATATGATCCAATAAGAGAAGTACTGTCACCATTTCAGAGATGAAGACATGGAATATAGGGAAGTTAAGGAACCTGTAAAAGGCTAAAACGAGACAGTCAAGACCCACACTTCTCAAGTTTTGTTCATTTTCTTTTGCATGACACTTGTCTCCCAGCTGGATGTAGTTACAGAAAATACACCTCTAATCTGGGCTTCTAAAATTGGCATTTGGCTTCAGAGCCATCAAAATATGGCAATATTGCAATATTTTAATTTTAACACACTTGGAGTTGGAATAGCATAGTAATTAAGAGCAGAGGCTTTGAAAGAGGTATGGCTCCCACTGATTACCAAGCATAAAAGTTGTGATTTTATGCAACTTTTGGGGAATCTGTATAATATGGATAACTCTATACCTACTAGGGCTGTAAGAAGTAAAAGCATTAATGTACGTTAAGTATTTGGTCAATGTGTGACCCATTAAGCATTCAGTAAATGGTAGGTGCTATAGTTGCACTTGGGAATCTGAGGTTAATATGTAAAAAAGACTTTTCTGTAAACAAGATTTTAACTTTTTAAAATGGAAACACACATACATTGTAAAAAATTTTCAAAGCATGCAAATAAGTAAACTTAGACCCTCCCCCCAATACCTATAAGTCTATCCTGCCCTTTAGTCCCATACCCAGAGATAACCAAGTTTGCTTAATCATTGAATGAGATTTTTTCTCGTTGGTGTACAGTGCAATTAACTGAACCCTTGTTTCTATTTTAGAAGACAAAAGCCAAGATATCAACCAGCCTAGTAAGAAATATTTCTTTTCCTTTGTTGATAATGTCTGTTTCTGCAATATATAAAAACTGAGAAAGTTTTTTTTTTTTTAAAGACACCAATCTCGAGTTTAAAGCATCCTAACGAATATAATGTCACATCCAAATACTTGTATGTGCAAATGGTGGGGGCAACTTGATTTTGTTTCTTAAGCAGTGATTTTCAACTGTATATAGAGACTACTTTTTCAAGCAATGGTTCTCAACTCTATCAACCCGGTTCTTTTAGAACAAATATTTTATAAAGGTATTCTGAAATAAAATTTAGATAAGACCCACTTGCACCCCTAAAAAAGTCAAGTAATGTCCTAATGATATAACAAAATTATAAACCTTTCAGTATGTAAATAAATGCCTAGATTATTGTACATAATGAAGTAGTCAGATGATTGTATTTAATTACACAGATTAATTTGGATTTAAGAGAAACCTGAAAGCTATTCTATATAAGAAAAATGAAAGTGAAGAAATACTGTGGGCTTATTAGGTAGAAACGAATTAGATACTAAACTAATAATCTAAACTTATTATATAGAAACTAATGTTTCTTAAAACTATCCAAATATATTTTGCTTGTATGTAAAACAGGTTCTGGATATAAATACATTTTTAATTTACATATATGTCTAGCAGTGCATTTGAAATTTATGTGGAGTGGGTCAGTTTTTCATTGTGCAAGACTGTCCACAGCATGGATACTGGTTTTCTACTTCTATACCCCACTGCTCTGGTAATCAAAAAATATCCTGACAAGCTTGCAGACTGCCTCTTGGTAGGCCCTTGAGAACCACTGCTCTGTAGTAACAAACTAATGCAGGAGTGCATCCGCCTGCCCGTTTTCCCATAACTGCATGTTTATGATTATGGCAAGCTAATACATTTATGATTTGAAGGTTTTATATTTCCATGCTTTCACTTATGAAATGTGAATGGTGAGCCCATCTGAGTATTTCCAGTCTTCCCTGGTAGTCTAAACCAAAACACAGTCAAAAGTCAGATATCTGCATTAACGGCAGTGTGAATCAGACCATCCCGGATGGCTGGACTCTGCTGAACCTCTCTCTGCTAGTTCAGATGGAAGGGAAGTGTTCTCCAGAGTAGTATTTTATGTATAAAGGAAAAAGTTTTTTGTTTTTTGTTTTCTTTAAATCAGTTAGTGTTTTAAAAAAATGCAGCTATATTCCACTGTATACTGGTAGAATATACATATGAAATATACCATTTTACTCAATATAGATAAGACACAGCATTAAATTTTATCTTTTATATACAGAAAATGAAAATTTTCAATTGCCAAGAAATTCTAGTGAACTTGAACAATGAAAAATTACTTTTGTCTACTTAAATACTAAAAAGGCTGGGGAAACCTGGATAACTTAGATCAACACACCTTGATGATATACATGAAAATATATCCCCCAGTCTGTAATGAACTGTATTTAAAGTTGTCCTGGTTAGAAGTACTTCATGTATGTTTCTAATCTAACTTGTCTGTTCATATATTCAGGAAATATGGTGTCAGTGGATGAAATGTGATACTGAGAATGACGTGTGTCAGTGACTGTGTGTTCTCATTAACAGCTCCAGCTCCAGCTCCAGCAGTTCCAGTTCCAGGTCCCAAAAGCCATCCTTCTGCATCTTCTGGCAAAATGCTCCTTCCCCAGTGTGAGACATTCATCATTTTAGTCAGCGTTTCTGCTATAAATCTCAGTCGCTCTGTAGTCTGATACATTTTTTACTTGTACTTTACATTGTTCTTGAAATACTACAGGCATCCCACAGAAATCATCAAAAGGAATGATGTATTTTTCACTTGTTGGTCAACACTCAGTTGATAAAATGTGAATGTTATTCACTTAGCAATCTGGTAGTAAACCCAGATATCATAAAATTCATTTTTCACTTATTTCTATATTAATTTTATGATTGTAAAAAAAACTGTATACTTTTAATTCAATAAAAGACCTTTAATTTCAGTAGAATTGCCAGATACTGAAAGGTTGTTGCTAAACCACGAAAAGACACCGAGATTCTTGGCCTCCAGAGGAGAATTCAACCCGGGGCCAGAAACAAGGCTTGATCGCTCAGAGCTTTTGTGTAATGAAGTTTTATTAAAGTATAAAGGAGATAGAGAAAGCTTCTGACACAGGCATCAGAAGGGGGCAGAAAGAGTACCCGCTTGCTAGTGTTAGCAATGGAATTATATACTCTCAGTGAATCAAAAGAATGTCTGGAGATTGTAAAGACCTCACCTGACCTACTCCCATAATTTACATTTTACGATAACAGGTTTAGTCAGGTTTGATCCAGAGACTGTCCTCAGGCAGGATACATTATTGTTATATAATACTAAAGAATGTAGAGGGAAAAAAAGTTTGTCCTTTCTTCCTCCTTGAGAATTTCAGACCCCTCTCCTTGGGGACCCCTAGACTTCTTATCAACCTGCCTAGGAAATGACTCTCAATACTAAAATATCAATAATGCTAGTGGTTAACATGAATTTAATTCCTGAATTAGAATTTTAAAGGTGTTTTAGTCATCTTTAAAGGATCAGACTTTGACTTCAAATAGTATATTCTTTCAGTCTCTTCATTTTCCTTCTATGTATGAATACTTTATATTTTTACAAACACACAGTTTACTAAGTATTTCACATACATAGTCCCTAACTTGAACCTCATATTCACCTAGGAAGGCAGAAAGTACTAAATGAATATGTGGGCTCAGTAAGAAAGGAGGATGAGGTAAGTACAGTAAGGTGCTCTTTTCCCCAAGAAAAAGAGTGGTTGAATGGTAACAGATTTAGGCATGGGCTTTGATAAGTGACACTTGTTTACAGTACCAGTGTTTCAAAAAGAACTTAGGCCATTTTCAGAGATACAGAAAAACTTCATGAAGTCTAAACTAGGTGTTAAGGGTTCAGTGTGCTTTAATTCTACCATTTACCTCTTCACATTGAGAATTTTGAGTCAGCTATCCACAAGAACCATTATGCAGTTCACACAAACCAGTGTTTCAAAAAGAACTTAGGCCATTTTCAGAGATACAGAAAAACTTCATGAAGTCTAAACTAGGTGTTAAGGGTTCAGTGTGCTTTAATTCTACCATTTACCTCTTCACATTGAGAATTTTGAGTCAGCTATCCACAAGAACCATTATGCAGTTCACACAACTTGTATAAATTGTGCTGGAGAGCACAACTTAGTCCTGAGGCCAAAGTTGGTCTGATTTCCATCCAGATCTAGAACTTGATTATTTGCTTGGAGCACAAGTCAGGTACAGACCAGGGCTGCTTATCTAGCTGACCAGCTGCATGAACAAGGCCTGTAGCCTGCCTCACACATGCAGTCACCAGCAGAATTGAAACTTAGGAGGCTAACTGGACCTGTCTTTAAAACGCAGACCCTGAGCCCTGTTTAGGGCTTGTGAAATTAGAAATTAAGAATATGACAGCACAGAAAATTAAAGGCTAGAGAGGTGAGCATGGTTAGCCATCTGTCCCAATAGAGATGTTGCTCACTGAGGAGCAATTCTCATTTGTTATAAATCACCAGTTCTTCTACAGTAAGAGGGTGTGCAGAGGGGCAGACTCCTTTCACCTCTGACTATAAGGATGATAAAGAGGTGTTAGAAGAAACAGCCCACGAGCCTTGCTTGTGTCTCCTACACAACTGTTAGCTAGCATCTGGACAGATTCCTCTAGTGGTATCTCAGAGGGGGCCTCTGGATACACAGCACACCACACTCCTCACCATCCTCATAGTAACACAGTGGCAGGGTTCATAGGCTGTTTATGACACCTCTCATCATAAGCCAAAGCATTCCAAGCGGGGCTAACATGATGCAGTGAGATGTGCTGTGTGTAGTCAGAGAAATTGCTTAAATTACCTGCTTTTAAAGAATCACTATTGCATATTACCATGTCTAGTTTAGATTTTCCAGTGTTTTTAGATACTAATGATATATTAGAGAATTCTTTATCCTAGGTGATATATGAAGTAACTTCTATTTGCTGTACCCTGGTCAAAATACATCAGTATTGAGGGTGAAGTGTAGTGTCCAACTCTTTGCAACCCCATGGACTGTAGTCCTTGGAATTCTCCAGGCCAGAATACTGGAGTGGGTAGCCTTTCCCTTCTCCGGGGACCTTCCCAATCCAGGGATCAAACCCAGGTCTCCTGCATTGCAGGTGGATTCTTTACCAGCTGAGCCACAAGGGAAGCCCTTCACTTTGAGGGTGAAGTCAGACTTAAAACCAGGTTAAAACTGAAATACTTGAGTTGTGATTATGATATAATACTTGTATGAACACGAATCATCTTTCTCCCAGAACCAAATAAAGCACCAGACAGAATTATATAAAAAGTAATTATAATCAAGAATTTATTTATGTTTTCATATTTTTTAGAAATAAAGACGTTTAAAAAATAAAAAACGGTGCAAAAATGATAAAATGTCATTCTTCTGTTATATCCTAATTGCTTATGTGTGTTCTGTAAATTCCAAATAAGTAAAATAATATAAAAATATATATTCAATCTTTATAGAATGAAAAGAAAACCACATTAATCATTAAATACTCTTGGATTTTTTTTTACTCCTCCCACAGATGAATTCACAAATATAAAAACTGACATTTACATTCTGAAGTACAAATCTCCAGCAGCCAAGTAATTATACAGTTTATTTTGTTCTGTGCAAAGTAGACATTTCATATTTACTTGCTATGGAAAGCAGAGTACAGGCTCAATGGAGAATAATCATTAAACATTGATTATTTTTAAGAACAATGCTGTTGTAAAAATGTACAATAGTAAATATTTTTGGTAATTATGTATTTCTCTTTTAAAGTAATTACAGCTTTTAGATATAAATCTTTCAAAGGCTAGCTCTGAAGAGCAGTGAGGTGACTGTTATTTCAGATTTGATGAATAATAATTTTTCAGTAACCTTCTCAAAAACCAAGTCAGGAGAGAGGATTGTTTTTACCCCCCACTCCATGTGGACAGTTTCATTTTTAAAGAAGGCCTGATGTAACAGGAAGATGTATTTCACAAACCTTTAACAACACAAATATAAAAACTGACATTTACATTCTGAAGTACAAATCTCCAGCAGCCAAGTAATTATACAGTTTATTTTGTTCTGTGCAAAGTAGACATTTCATATTTACTTGCTATGGAAAGAGAGTACAGGCTCAATGGAGAATAATCATTAAACATTGATTATTTTTAAGAACAATGCTGTTGTAAAAATGTACAATAGTAAATATTTTTGGTAATTATGTATTTCTCTTTTAAAGTAATTACAGCTTTTAGATATAAATCTTTCAAAGGCTAGCTCTGAAGAGCAGTGAGGTGACTGTTATTTCAGATTTGATGAATAATAATTTTTCAGTAACCTTCTCAAAAACCAAGTCAGGAGAGAGGATTGTTTTTACCCCCCACTCCATGTGGACAGTTTCATTTTTAAAGAAGGCCTGATGTAACAGGAAGATGTATTTCACAAACCTTTAACACAAGTTTGTGAGCTGTCAACTGAAGATACCACCTCTGATATGGATGGTTTCATTCAATCCATGTTCTACCAACTTGATATCTTCTAAGTCATCTTTTATGATGCTAATCAAGTGGCTAAGGCCTTCCTGTTGTTGTTTCAAATGCTAGAAAGAATCAAAAAAATATCAATGTATTTCTCTATTAAACTGAAGCTGCTTACAAGAAAAAGGCTACTTGTCATTATTAGCAATACAGGACTCAGTTGCTCTCATATGCATATTTTAAAAATTTGCACTGTATCTTTTGCTAACACTTAAATACAGTTAAACACTGTGAAAAAATATGTAATAAATATAACAAATTTTACAAAAGATGCAGATTTTTACAGATTTATCAACCTTTGGTAGAAAACCAGTTATATTAAAACAATGCAAGAAGGTACTCAAATATAGATTAACAAAATAATCATTCTGAGAATTTCCATGTTTTAAAGTGCAAAGTATAAACGGATGATAACAGTGGTAACTACTATTGCTAACATTTCAGGTGTTTATATTATTCGCAATTTTATTGTATACATAAACTCATATAGTTATTCTAATATGCTGGAATTGTTCTCAGTTAATTATGACTATAATCAGGTACATGTATAAATTAAGAGATGCTTACTCCTTGGAAGGAAAGTTATGACCAACCTAGATAGCATATTAAAAAGCAGAGACATTACTTTGCGAACAAACATCTGTTTAGTCAAGGCTATGGTTTTTCCAGTGGTCATGTATGGATGTGAGAGTTGGACTATAAAGAAAGCTGAGCACCGAAGAATTGCTGCTTTGGTGCTGGAGAAGACTCTTGAGAGTCCCTTGGACTGCAAGATCCAACCAGTCCATCCTGAAAGAGATCAGTCCTGAGTGTTCATTGGAAAGACTGATGTTGAAGCTGAAACTCTAGCACTTTGGCCACCTGATGCGAAGAGCTGACTCATTTGAAAAGACCCTGATGTTGGGAAAGATTGAGGGCAGGAGGAGAAGGGGATGACAGAGGATGAGATGGTTGGAGGGCATCACTGACTCAGTGGACATGAGTTTGGGTAAACTCTGGGAGTTGGTGATGGACAGGGAGGCCTGGCATGCTGCAGTTGATGGGTCGCAAAAAACGACACGACTGAGCGACTGAACTGATAGTCCTTGAGAACCCAGGAGCCAAACTAGTTTTTAGTTGCATGAAACAGCAATATTCATTCTAAAACACATAATAAAATTAGATAATCACATTTGTAACTACCTAAAATCCTCAGGCCATGCCAATTAGTCCTATCTAATACGTTCCACAAAGTTTGCCATCTTAATATGTTTTTAGACAGTTGCTGGATGGATGGACAGCTTTCATTAAACCAACCTGTGTTTATACTAATGAAAGTAAGCTAGAGTAGAACTTCCTAACGTTTTCATAGAAGTGAAGCTTAGTCAAGTGGTCTGAGGTCTTGGCTCCTGCAGCCTCCACCCAGGTCCCCTGAAGGCTGATGGGATCAGTAACCCTCCCTTCAGCAACTACCATTCTACTCTTGGGTATCATACATATAAATGGAATCATACAACTTTTGTCCTTTTAAATAACTGGATTATTTCACATGTCTTCAAAGTTCATCCATGATGTGTATGTGTGTGTATGTGTGTGTGTGTATGTATAAACTGCCTGCCTTTTTAAGGCTAATATTCCATTGTATACATATACCATATTTTGTCTACTTATCCACCTGTGGACACCTGGATTGCTTTCACTCTGGCTACTGAGAATAATGCTTCTATGAACATGGGCATGCAAATATCTGAGTCACTATGTTCAATTCTTACAGGTACATAACCCATCAGTAGAATTGTGAGACTGTACTGTAATTCTACAGTTAATATTTTAAGGAAGCATTTTTCACAGTGCCTGTGTATACCATTTTACATTGCCACTAGCAATGCATGACAATTCCATTTTCTTTACATCCTCTAAACGTGTTATTTTTCTGAAGAGTGTTTTGTTTTGGATAATAGCCATCCTTATGGATGTGAATTCACCTTTTAAAAAGTGCACTCTAGTGGAAAACTTACCTGCTTGATTTCTCGTAACAGATCTGCATCTATGTAATATCTTTCTTCAGATTTGACTGCTCCAAAGTGATTCTGCATCCTGATTTGGGACATTAGTTCATTTAGTCGGCCCTTAAAAAATAATACTGAGTTGAATCAGAACTGCTCACAACAGCAACTATTTCTAAGAGAATGTTTTAAAAGGATGGATTAAAGGTGTTTCAATTCTCCTTTTGTACCTTATTTGAAACATTAATACAATCATACAATTAATACACGCCCAGAACATCATGATTAAGAGTCTACTTTAGAAAGCAAGTTTTAATTAAAAAGAACACGTACTTAATAAAGAACAAGTAACATTTC